>BMAO01019123.1:0-38841 GCA_019973975.1 Trichonephila clavata | reverse complement strand
AAACAGTTTATCTCGAAATCCGTATTCCTGTGGCGACTGTGAGTGCCGAACCCAGTGCTCTGGCAGTACTGCCCCTCTGACACGCGCACTTATTACCAGATATCGGTCTTGGCGAGGGGTTGGGACTCTTGGTTGATCTGATACTGGTTGTCGGGTAACATCTCCCGTTATTGAAACCTCTGCCACAGTCTTGAGATCACAGACTGGTCCAAATTCAGAATTCGAGACACTTCGGTTTGTGATCGTGAGGATTCCAGCATTCCAACGATTCTTCCTCGTAAACATGTCCAATTGGCGTCTTTGTGCCATCATCACCTTGTTTGATGGATAACAACGTTCCTTCGCACAGCAGTTGCACGAAACTTGTCTGAACTGCTTATGCTGCGTGAATCGGTTTCTCCGCGTTCCGACATGGGTCGGTGTTTCGCGCAGGACGTAGTCGTCTGAAAAGTTTTGCATAAACCCAAAGTTTCTTTTTCTCCCAATTAATATCCACAAGAAATTTGGAATAATTTTATGAATATTTACTCCATGTTTTTCGCAATTTACGATTTATGCTTAACTTTTGGACACCAGTGTATGTTGGACGGCATATATGGGTATGATACCAGAATGGTGGAGTTTCGACCCAGGACCCCTCTTTGAAGAATTCCTATGTGCGCCACTGGAACTGGCATATCTGTAGAATTACTGGATAATGTGTCTGGTGATAAATATTGTAGATTTCATCTTTCAACCCTTGACTTTTACATCACATTGTGGTCGTGATAGTCTAATGGTTATGGATACGAAATTGTGGCTGGCGTCTCGTGATTGCGGCTCTTAATGCCATTGAAGACCCGTCGTGTAGAGGAGCCTATGTACTCTAAATTTGTTGATGCCCGAAGTCCTGTTAGTAAGGTGTAGTAGTTTGGAGAGGGATGTGTCAGCTCAGGTGTCGTCCTCGTCACTTGACCGCATTTCAAAATTATACGGTTCGTCGCCAATAGCTTTCGAGCTGCTTTATACTGCGACGTTTATTTATGGCTAATTCATCTGTAATTTTATCATCTGTTCTGTTGTCGTGCAATTCATCTTAGCTAAACGATTCTTGAGAATACGATATAAGTTCTCAAAAATATTTAGGTCTGGTGAATTATTAGGCCAAAAACAAGCAATTGTGTTCTATTTTCCCGCATAAAAGTTTGGAATAATATCGAATTGTGACAAAGAGCCGAGTCCTGTTGAAATGTTCCGTCAAATGTTATCACGGATTGAATAATTCTACAACGTAATATTTATATGTATTTGATGGAATTCCTCATCCCTTTAAGAGGAACTTGTTACACGGAACGCAAAATTATAACTACCAGCTACCGCACTGAAATGCCCACAACTGAGCTACTGATACACTAAAATCAATCAAACGAGTAGATTATAGTCAAAGTCGATCCTTCACACAACCTCTAAGCAGATTTATGGCAATTCGCGACATCACTATTAATCACATAACTACTCAGATAAAAAAAAATTATGTTTGTCCCAATTAATTCCAATAGTATAGTATGAATTGAGCTTTTATATCTTCCATTTGACCTTACAGTTGAAGTAATTAATCGTAAAATTGAGAGAAATAGAATACAATTTCTAAGTCAAATACATATTTGCAAAATTTCGTAACAAGTATTAATAATACGATAGTTTGATTCGCAGACGACATTTAAATAGATACATCAGCAACTTAATTTTCAAAAGGCAGACGTTTTTACAAAATATTTTAAATTAAATTGTGCATTAGTACGAGAAACGCGCAGACATTTAAAATATGTAAAATAATTAATTGAATAATTAAGAAAGTTCGCTTAGCGACAATTTGGTAAATTTTATTATTGCTGTATATATGGGGGACAGAATTATTAATTAAAATACAGTTTTGTAACTAAGAGAATGTGAACAATAATTATGTTTGAGGTTTTTTCCAGCTATATGGGGTTGCAGAATTCTTTCAAGACCGTTCAGACTAATTATTTAACAATCAGCCGATGGAATAAAGGACTTATTCCCGGAAAGTTTCATAGTACTTCAATTATATTACTATAGACGATTATTATTTTATGCAAATTCGTGGAGTGTTCTGATTTATTATTTGTGAACTACGAAGAGGGCTCAATTCATGAAGGTCGCATCAAGTGTTCTTGACTTAATTCTAAGCTGACATTAAACTAACTTGTACTTGTTGTTCTATTAATAAAAATTAGACAAAATTTCAAATTCCATTAGTGCGTAAAAATGTTGAAATATAATGAAAAAAGATTATCAAGATGTTCTAAAATTTAAAAAAAAAAGATATTTCTTTCGTGTATTTTTAAATGAAGTTTGTTTTGCTTTTTATATACGTTATTATTGGTGAAAAATATGTACTTTTCTTGAAAAAGTTCAGAGAGCAATAAATAATTTTCTTAATAAATTTTTTTCATGTACCATGTGTTTATAACCATTTTCCTGCATTGCCATCTTCTTCTGAGTTCTAGTCCAAATTTCAGCCTGTAGCTCATCGGAAATTTAATTTAAAATCAAGTACAAAATTCGGTGAAATTGTCGAATCGGCCACTGGTCTGCCAAATTTTGAAAAACTGCTAATTTGGCGCGTGTTTTTGAGTGCTGTGTTTTGGAGTAGCAACCCTATCACAACAAGATCCGACTTCTTCCTCACCCATACAAAAACCAAAAGGGTTACCAGAGTTGGCGCACTTATCTATTTAGAGAGAAAACACTTGGTGGGATAAGTGGACGATCCGACAATTCAACCCAAAATTCCACTCGAACAGACATACAAGCCTCTTCGAGAGCCCAGTTCGAGATTAGAGCTTTTTTTTTTTTAATATTTCATGCATGCCGTAAAGAGCGATGTTGGGTGATCTTGGAACATGGAACTAGTTCAGAACTGCAGCCTTTTTGTTATCGTCGGAATGAAATCGTTGATCCATTAGGTTTTTTTCAGCGGTCCAAGGCGATGATAGTCGCAAGGTGACTGATCTGGACTGGACAAGGTGACTCACTGTAAGCTGTATTTTCCAAGATTTCCCACTTTTTTCAGGCCAGTGCTTAGCCACACACCTTGGCGACATGCGGCCTTGCATTATCCTTCACCTTACGTCAGCATACATGGACGTTTATTTTGATAGCCTTATGCAGCTCATCAAATGTTTGGGTGTACCTTTGGGCATTGATGGTGACGTCCAGCTGCTTTAACTCCAGTAATAGGAGTCCCTGTATGTTGAAAATTTCTGTCAACATCACCTTTCCAGCTGACTGCTAAACTTTGTAATTTTTGGGTTAATATGAGGTGGGATGTTTCTATTGGCTAATGACAGACTTCTCTTTCGGTTGGAAGTGGTGACACCAGGCTTCATCGACTGCCACTATGTGCTGCAGAAAGTCGTCACCGTCATCCATATAGGGCAACATATGCTGTAAACTCAGGTTCATTCACTGTTTCTTGTGATATTCAGACAGCCTGCGGGGTACCCATTGACAATAAACTTTTCAATATTTCAGAGAGTTGATGACAATATTGGGAACTGTACCGATGAAAACGTTGAACTTATTTGCAACATCACGAATATTTTGACTTCGATTTCCCTTGATTGCAATGCCAATGTCCGTAATCAGCTTCTCTGTCACAACTTATTGCACCTGATTGGGCAGCCACAAATCCCTCGTCTCCTGTCGACCGTCTCTAAACATTCTCTCCCACCTCGTCATCGTGAGCGTCGACACACACGTATCCCCCTACACATCCAGCATTGTCCTCCGGTTTACACCCTTCTAGAGTTTATTTTACTCGAGGATCCGATTTAGATGCAGTTGCATCTATGCCAGCCATTTTAAAACGAGGGCCACGTTCTTACGAATGCAGTTATTACAAATCTGCTTGCACACGCGTGTGCGTGGTACATCCCTATCACGTTTGCTTTACTAAAATACATTGAAAACTGTTCTCATGCAAAACTTCAAATCACTTTCATTTGAACATCCCTCATAACGCAACATTTTTATTCGTTTTCTGACTCATAATGAAATTGTACAAAAATACTTCTCATATTACTTCACAAATGCTTACTTCGACATAAAATCATTTAGGAAATTAATCATACAATCCTTTTAAAAAGACCACATCATTTTCCGGCGATTTGGCATAATTCTTAGACTAACCCTATTACCTTCATGAATCAAATCAAAACACACGAGATAATTCTTTACCTTTAACTTAGATTTTTATGTGAGAAAATTTTCTTAAAAATGTGCAGGGGTTCACTGTTGCAGTGCGTCGAAGTATTCGAAAATTTACTTTAAAAAAAAAAAAGAAGTCTCCTCAGAATTTGTGTGAACTTCTCTTTCGTTTTTATTGCCTTATTTTATACGATTTTATTCAGTTGTATCGATTCTTCTTCTAACAGTCCAAGCTTGTTCTGTAAAGTTTATTCAAATATGTAGGAGGTAAACGAATTGAATCCTGGTTTTTCAATTTAAGCTTATTCCCTAAGAAACCAGGAAAACAGAAAAACAGACTGAATAGTGTATATATTGCTCAGTTTGTTTGAGTAGTATTGAGAATTTGACTGTGTTTGTTCCCTAACGTTGAAATATTGAATCTGGATGCAGGATAAATTCTGATGGAGTTTTACTTTTATCTTTTAATTCTATTATTTATAATTGATGAATTGTATTTATTTTAAAAGGAAGCTTATTTTTGATATTTTTTCAAAGTGAGAATGGTAAATACGTTAGATGAGTAAAAAACGGTGAAGTTCTTAATGCTGGGTGGTGTTGGCTCGATTTTGAGTTTACTCGGGAGAGCTGAAGGAATACAAATCCCACAAAAAGTATAACATCTCATACATAAATTGGAATGTTTGTATATTTGTGTTCGGGATTTGAACAAATTCATGCAGTTGACTGTATCGTTCCGAGGTTTTGCAAGGAGTTTCGTTTTTGTTTCGAGGGGCCGAAGAGACGGACCGATCTCCGGAACTTACACGAATTTACACGAACAAAGACCACCTGTCGATAGCACGGGTTGAGTTGCGTCTACTTGTCCAATTTCATGGCTCTGGGGTCAAAGAGAGAGCCCTAGGCTACCATGTTCTTTTATAAATTCGCTTTCTACAATAGTATGTCTGTCTGGGTGAAATTTTGTAATTGATTTTAAATTAACTTCCCTATAGGCTAGATACTTGAACTTTGACCATAGCTCAGAAGTGGATGACAATGCATAAAAATGTAAAAAAGAAGAAGTTCTAGTCTCGAACCCGGAACCCCGAGGAGGCTTGCATGTCTGTCCGGATGGAATTTTGTAATTGATTTTAAACTAACTTCCTAATGGACTAGAGAGACTTTAACTCTGGACTATAGCTCAGAAGGGGATGACAATGCCTGAAAATGGTTATAAAAACATGGTACGTAAAGAAATTTTTTATTAAGAAAATTATTTATTCACAATTTCCTAGTAAATTGTTTTCCCCCCTGGCATACATTTGGGAGGAAAACGCAGGGAAAGGTTTTGAAATCGCATAATAAAAGCATTACTTTGAAACAGTTAATTATTTTCTTCCTTTCGTTGCGCGAGATGTTTGCAGCCCATTAAATTTGTGAAAGAATAGAATATGTTGATTGTTAGGATTTTCGTCAAAGGTTCGAATTTTTTTAAAAACAAAATGTATCTCAAAATGCATGTTTAAAATAGTTACTATAAATAACAAAATGAAAATGGGAGCTTTCTGACGTTTAAGTGTAAATATTTAACTGCAAACTCTTTACTGTGTGCCGTATTATTTCAAAAACTTTGTAAATAAGAACTTATAGAGTGGGAGATCTAGATTTTTGCAATCAGGAAATGTTTACTTTAGTGTTATTATTATAGGAAGAGATTGTTTAAAGATATTTACTTACTCCGAGATGTTAAGCGCCAACGGATGGGATGATGCCATCTGCATTTGTTGCTTCAAATATTTTTCAAGAGATTTTTGTCAACTTCAGAGGATTTGCTTAACAGCCGTTGATGTTCTGTGATACTGACAGTTTAGATTATTAAGGTAAACAAAGCAAATGACTCGATTTTTCAAAACGATAAAATATAAATTTTTTCTTTAACCACAGGATGAATTAAAATTTTCGCACTATGTAACTTTAGTTTTTACAACAATAGCTTTGGAAAACTATTGGAAAACTTCAACTTTTTAATTCTTTTAAGATGATTGAGGTGATCTTTGCATTTTGAGTATTCTGTGTTTGTCACTCATATTTTGTTCCAAATTTTAGAGGTCACAATTTTATCAATAGCCAGGCAAAATCAACAAGCATCCATATGCAATTTTACTCTACTTATTCAACGTATAGAGGGGGCCGATGCACCTTAAATCTGTCGGTCGAGGCTCAGTGACGTCCCAATGGTGCAGTGTGATAGCTAAGATAAGGGGTCCCTGCTCAGGTGTCATCCTCGTCACTTGAGGTTAACAATTACGAGGGCCGTCACTAACAGCCCTCGTGTTCGCTGTTTCGCGCGAATCGATTCATAACTCTTGCTCTCATTCATTCTACTCTACACTCCCTATTTACTGTGGCCGTGGTAGCCCAGTGGTCAAGGTAACGGACTCGTGGCCGGCGTGTCATGAGTTCGAGCTCCAGTATCGTTGAAGACCCACCGTGTAGTGGCGCGATGCACGTTAAATCTGTCGAGAGCTCAAACGTCCTCCTGTTGGTGTGCTAGGGTGAGGGGGTGCCAGTTCAGGGGAAGTCACTTGACCGTGATTCAAAAGCCCTCGAGTAGCTAAACAGTGCAACGCTTATTTTCACTCGCTCCTTATTTACTTCCTTATTATCACGCTGATGTTATGGTTTTTTAAAATTTTAATAACGTTCTAAGAGTGACTTGAAAGCTTTTAGTGACGAACTTCATAGTTTTGAAGCATGGACAAGTGACGAGGACGACACATAAGCGAGCTCCCCTATCTCCAAATTTCCACATCGTGCAAATGGGTGAATTTTTAAACCTCCTCAGATTTAATATGCATCGGGTCAGTTACACTACGAGTCTCTAGTGGAATCAGGAAACGAACCCACAGCTCAAATGTATCCCTAACGCTCGTGAGCTTACTAACGGGATCATTTAGTCACTGCCAGTACACTCTTCAAATACATGCACACGGCCACGGTCGCTTAGTGGTCATGGTCACAACCTTGTGGTAACCATGTCATGAGTTCGAGTCCTGATCTCACTGAAGACTCATCGGGTGGAGGGTTAAATCTGAAATGGCTCGAAGTCCCTCGTTGGCGTTGGTGTGATAATTTGGAGAGGGATAGCTAGCTGAGATGTCGTCTTCTTCATTTGATTCGGGTTTTAAATTATGAGTTGCGTCGATTTCCATTTGGTCTCTCCATCTCAAACGCTAAGGTTCCATTCTATCGTTAGAAATCCTTCCATTCACTCTAAACTAAAATCATATATTAAAATTGCCTCTACTATCCATGGTAAAATTCCTTAGGTAGGATTGGATCGGTACTCTGCTGTGGTCACAAGCGGGTTTTTTCCCCTTCTCTCTTTCCCCAATTGTGTTTCCTGCTCCCCCCCTTAATCTTTGAATCCTATTTATATTTCTTACACAATATATTGAAACTTCCTGGTTTAACTCTTCGTTAACGATATGAGTATACATTGAGGTTATTTTCTTGTTTTTTTTAAAAAAAAAAATATCTCCAATAAAATTTAATAATTTCTCCCCCCCCCCTTCTCTCTTTATTTATTTATTAATTTTGCACTGCTGCTTTTCTCCTTTTTGTTTCTATAAAAAAATGGGGGAGAGGATTAAAAAAAAGTAAACCTCCTTTCAGTGCTGAATCACTTCTTTCTCTTTAAACGGATGGACAAGGGGAAAAAATATGAACAGTTGTGGTGGCGACAAATGAAAATTTGATTGGAAAGAAACATTTTATTATTTTTATTTACGTTTACTGTCTTTTTTTGTCTTTATGGTGCATTAGTTTTGGATAACTTTATTATTTTTTTATGTATTTGTAAGAAAGTTGGAATCTGTATATTCCTTCTTCCATCTCTTATCCCTTTTGTTCTATTTATTATTATTATATTTGTTTGTATATTTGTCTTTTGTTATGTTACTGTATTCTGCTGTTTAAAATGTAAACTTTAATTTTTTTCAATAAAGACTGGACGTGGGGGTGGTTGTTTCCCGAGGGATCGGCTTGTGGCTCTAAATCCTCATCGGGTGAACTCGGCTCCTTTGGGAATTTCGCCAGTACCCCTCGTGTTGATTTATAGTGTGGCGATAAGTCAGTCAGTTTGTGCCAGCTCAAAAATCATTTGTGGGCTCATTTGTCAATTTATATTGGGTTATGAATATAGTAATTTTGAGGAGAGCTGTAGACAAAAAATCTCTCTCTATGTTGTAATGTAGTACTATTCCTACTTCCTTGTAATCTCCCTTGTTTACTCTCGGATCCGTCTAGAAGTGTGGGAGCAACTAATTGATCAGACGATATGATTCACTAAAATCGTTTATTTGTCACAATAATTAACACATACAGAATAACAATCTAATTAAGATAATTTAGATCACTATTTAGAGTGCGAAGGTGGACCAGTTTTAGCCTGGGGATAATATTTAAGGACATTCATCTAATTTCTACAATAGCCCATACAAGCTCGTTATTAACTCAGACGCGCCCTAGCAATTTAGTTTCTAACTTCTATTTAAATAATACGCACAATACCTGAACTCTTGTAAGCCAAGAGTCCTATGGTTGAAGCCTTGAATTCTACTAGTTGTCTTGATCAGCTCACATCCAAGTGATCCTCACTTTGGATATTTTCAATTTAATAATCTTAGCTTCTCACTTCAATACCTCACGATCCTCCCTTCACTAATTCTCAAATCTCGAGAATACAGGATCTATGTAATAAACTTAATTTGTGCATAATCACGTTTTCTTACCTTTGGTGAAAGTTGGTTGAAAGAAATGTTTCCCTCAAAGAGTCCCCAAGGAATTAGTGAGAGCCACGTATAGATCCGTCACAATGTGATTTATGAATTGAATGTAGCTACTAACACTAGGATGGTATTGATCAGTTAACGTATTCTTACTCAGAAGTTGGGATTAATTGAAGAATAAATTAAAACAAATTTTAAAAATGAATATAAAAGTATTAAAAAAGTATATTGCTATTAATCCATTGTTAAGGCTTTTGCGTCTAACAATGAAAAGATCTTTCACGAACCTTAAGAAATTTTCTATCATGAAAGAAAAATGTGATTCTAATAAAAAGAACAGTTTCAATAAAAAATGACAGATAATAGAAAAAGATTCAACCTGTTACTAAACTTTTTTCTAAGAAAAGAAAAAAAAATTTTTTTTAAATTATCTCTAGCAAAATTTGTAACGGAAAAAAAAATTACCAATCAATAAAGTGTAATTTAAAGTGTTATAAATTAATGCACTTCATTAAAGATAAACACTAGTAAAAAATTTAAGATTTTATATTGTCCTACTTTCATGCACTAACACTTCCGAAAAAATTCTGGAACTAATTAGGAACGAAAATAAAGGCAATTCTTTAAAAAAAAAAATGCGTCTTTTTAAATGAAAGAACAATGCAAAACACACGTAACTGACGTTTAAAAGAAAAGAATTCTGAAACGAATACACCAGATGACAACTTACATATATAAATAAGATCAAATTGGCTTAGAAAAGGTATTCGCATTCAAAAACAATGAAACATTTCTCTTTTAACTCTTGTTGAACTTTTTCACAAAATTAATAGTGTACGGGAAAACTTCCATTGGTTTCTGTGCGTTTAAATATGAATAAGGAACAAGTTAATCACACTCCACGTTCTTGAATTTTTATTAAAGAAAAAATTTAAAATTTTACAACTTATATTGTGCCGAAATATTGGCTATTCGAGGGCGCTGCTGTGCACCCCTCAGTATCTAAAAATGTAAATATTGTCAGTGTGTAACTTGATTTGTAGAATGTAGGCCGCATTGCGGCAAGTTCAGTATTATTAAATATTACTATATTCAAATTTGTGTCTTCGTTGAGTAATATGAACTAATCAATCTCTATGGATACTGCACACTCATTCGTTTCATTCGCTAAGAACATTTCGCTTAGGTTCTGAAATTTCCAGACATATATATACTAAGATATATAAAAATGATATGAATGCGATCAAAATGTATTAATAAGCCTAATAAATAGAAATCGCATATAGTGTATTGGAAAATCTAATATGAATTATAAAATAAAAAATGTATCATGGTTATAATATATTTTTGAAAACTATAAGTTAATTATATACTAGGGAAACACAAAATAATTTGAAATGTGTCAGGTACAATGTAATGATAGCTAAAGTGATTGTACTTTGATGACTAATTCATCTGCTTAACCTCCTCGGTTCGTTTGTATAACATGCGATACAAAAGTTGCATAATTTTTGGTGAAGGCTGAACAGCAAAAACAAATTTGGGGCCGGTTGCATCGCATGAAATACAAAGTGAAATACCTCATATAATTTCCTCCTTTAGTCAACACATGGCAGTACGTGTTCATGTTAGCGATTTCTAGTAGCGTCTCTGAATCAAAACACGATGTGCGCACGTCATCGGAGTAAGTATTTTTTTTCTTATTTATATGCACATGTTAAACTATTGAGGGGGTTGCTTTTAATTTTTACCCATTTTTTTTGATAACATTTTTATTTAATAAGTATTCTTTTAATGAAATATTTGAACACCAGATGAAACTTTAGAGCTGATGAATCGCGATGATTCTGATTTGAGTTCAATTTGGGAATGATAAGTGCTCGGCCTTAACAACTGTACAATGTACAGACTACAAGGTTTTTCTATGCTTTACAAGCACTAGAAATGGTTTCAAGGCATTTCATGAAAATAAAATTAAAAAAATGTTATTGTAATTTTTCTATAATATGTACCTGAAACGTTATATTAAATTCAATTTTCATGTTGAATTTATGAATCGTATGCATTGTGATCAAAGATTAATATTAAATTAATACAATCTTACATGATACTGAAAAAAATTCTGATTGTAGTATCTTGTTCCTGATGTATCAGATGTGAACCCCCCCCCCCCAGCTTCTATAAATTAAAAAAAAACTATTGCGCTTTTATGCATCAGAGTGTGGGATCAAAACAACTATTTAAGTACTTCTTACAAAATATTAAGCTTTTATTTTTGTTTCGGGTCTAAAGATGTTAAAATAATAGAAGAATGGGGCACATATATTTTCAAAAGTAAGCCAAATGCAATATAAATATTTTTATTGGAACATATAGTAGTAATATGTCGAACTTACGCGATAGGTGAGACTGAGTGATTGGGTAAGCAGGGGTATGATTTCACATATAAATACACATAAATTATTTTTAGTGTGAGCCAAAGACTAAAGAAAATGATAATTTAGGGAAAAAATGTTTAAGAAAAGCTTTGATGAGCGAGTGAGTGAATATTAACGTCGCACTGATTAGCAACACGAGGGCTTTTGGCGACGGTCCACGTAATTTTGAACCATGGTCAAGTGACGCGGACAACACCTGAGCTTGCACCCCCCTCTCCTAACTACCACACCACACAAACGGGAGGACGTTTGAGCTCTCGACAGATTTAACGTGCATCGCTCCCCTACACGGCGGATCTTTAGTAGTGCTGGGATCGAACTCATGACTCGCTAGCCATGATTCGATGCCTAGACCATTCGGCCACCACGGCCACGAAAAGCTTTCATAACACAAATACAAAATCGCAAACCGAAGTTATTTTGACGATTTGAAGGTTTCCTAAAATCTCACAAAGTAGTCTGCCGGCTCAAAGTTATTTTCTTTTCTCCCGCAAATTTCCTCGTTGAATGTTAATAATTTTTTTATTCCTTGTTTTTTTGAAAAAGTAAGCTCTTCGTTGTAAACTGTATTTTATAAAATTTGAAAAGCTTTTTCAATTAAATTGAAGCTTTCTGTCCAATTTCTAACCGTCATTCGATCTTCTGATTGAACTGGGTCTAAAAACCCCAAGTTCTTCAATGCCTTCCTGTTTGCTCGTGCATTTCCATAAGCTCATCAATTGTCAGCTCCTGATTGTGGGAATCCAGCAGTTCCTAAACGTCATTATTATCCACTTCTAAATTTATTTGCCTGTCAAGATTCGCAACTTCAATCATAGTACCAATTTCATCAGGTTCGAGCACTAATCATTCCTCAGTTTCAGTGTTAAAAAAATTTTTGTGGAACATGTTGTGACTTAATTAAATGCAAAATTTAATACTTATCTTGCTAATTAGGGTGCAGTTTATAATTAAAGTTGTATTCTAGCTTTAGCGTCAAAGTAGATTATTATTGCATTCAATACATTATTTATTGTATGAGGGGGCGATGAAAATTGTATCATAAATATTGAAAAATTGAGAAGCTCTGCTCTAGGGCATATATTTCGCAAAAATAGAAAATCTACAAAGATGTGTAGTTCCTTCTCCAAATAAATAATAATGTTTTTAACTTAAAGTAAGCTACTTATATACTTTTCATAGATTCGTTAAATTAGCTCAAAAAATAAATTACTTTAGCTTCTAACACAGTCTTTTCTGTCAGAGGATTTAATATGTTTTGCAGAATTCAATGCAAAATATTTTATCTATTTGTATTTCTCAACTTTCATTTACATCAAGTCATAATTTCCAGAGATAATTGAGTAAAACTATTTGAAGGCCATGAAAAATAGGTGATCATCGCAAACTATTCAAAATATTTTTTTCCCCATTTAGTTATATCATATGATAACTGGATCTATAATTAAACAGGATAATCGAGTATACGTCCCCTTAAAATTCTGCAATTTCTGTAATTGTAAGGTTTAACGTAGACGTTTCTCGAACAGAAAAATTTGCTTGAAATTTCGTATGTAGAAATTTCATGATAAGAGAAATCTAAAGATATAAAGATCTTAAAACGTTACAACTTATTCAATTTCTTTAATAAATCAATTATTTCGATACATTATTAGTTCACATTTGTTTTTAGAATTGCAGAAAAGGTATCGATCCTTCGCGCAAAAGTTTGTGAAAGGATTAAGTATCGATAAATTTTCGTCAGATTTTAGAGATACCCTCTCAACCTTAAATCACACATTTTTAAGCCCTTTCAACAGAAATTTGCAGCTGAAATTGCACTAAGTTTGAAATGCAAGCTAATTTTATTATTAAAAATATATGCGAAAAAAATCGTATTTATAAATGGAAATTACGTGCACTTCCGCAGTTATGTTATTGGGCTCAATTCACGACAGTCACATGATAAGGACAAACACGTGATCTCCATTGAATTCAAAACAGACAATAATATATTTGTACTTGTTGTATTTGTAAAACTTGGATAAAATTTCAAATTTAAAAATTGGATAAAAATGTTTAAATGTTAAAAAAGAAAATTCATCAAAAAGATTTTTTAAAATTAAACTTTTATTTTATGCATATATACTTTTAAGTAAAATGCATTTTGTATACATTGTACTTCTTATGAGAAAGTTTCTGGAAAGAGCAAAAGTTTGCAACAACGAAGGGTGTAAACTAATTAACTGGAATCACAAGATAACTTTCATCGTGTGACTCTGAAGTCACATGTGTTTTTGAACTGATTGGTTAGAATCACGTGGTTATCATTATCACGTGACTATGACGTCACATGAAATAAGCCTATTAATCTAATGATATAAGCACCGTAATTTAGCTTCTTTTGAACCATTGCCATCAATACCAAAATTATACTTCTAAGAATAAAATTCCTAAGATTATTAAGGGTAATAGGCCATTGGGGTTCTTGACAAATTATTTTGTATAAACTAATATTATTGCTAGTTCTCTTTGACTCATTGCAAGCGATATGTCATGATACAGTTCTTATGTTAACTTAACTTTACTCAGTAGCGTAACAGCCCTTGAGAGCCAAGGCCTACTGTGCCCAACTCATTATACGTGACCTTGGGCCCTGCGGTGCATGAGCAGAAGTTACGGTAAGTGGTCAGCCGGACGCGAAAACCCCCAGTATTATGTTCCCAAGCAAGCTTGGTACTCATTTTATCGACCCACTGAAGGGATGAAAGGTTGAGTCAACCTTACCCAGCCCAGGGGTTTGAAGCTCGGACCTGTGGTGTGGAGGCACGATGCCACTGGGCTTCTCAACTCTTATGTTAGTTACATGAATCAAATGATATGCTTGGTACAATGATCTTTTTGAAATTGAATATGTCACATGGTATTTTTTATAAAAATTTGAGTTCATGCACATATAATATTACATAATCACAGTCCGTTCATTTTTCCATTATATAAAAATATTATTTAAATATTTAGCTGACCACGAGTGCAACAAGCACAACTTTAATCCTCATTTATCTTATTTCATTTTTGTTGGTTGATTTATGTAACTTATCGAATATTGTTTTAGTGACTATTTTTTTATTTAATCATACCTTGTGTTTATAATAGAAAGTACCAATTTTTGTTTTAAAAAAATAATAAATTCGTAATTTGTCTTATTCTTAACAACATTTAATTTGCAAAATTGGTTGCTTTACGCTTACAAAAATCCCATTTCATAAAAACGTGTATAAAGACTTATTTGAGTAATCTTTGTGACTTTCAAAATATTTTTTTTTTCATGGGGCTGCGTATTGATTTTTTTCACCTTTGCAGACCTAGTTCATTCCCCTGGAGCTGGTATCACTTTTTAGTGCGGCACTAATTGTCGCAAAGTAATTTTGATGCCCAGTTCCCTCCCCAGATGAAGGCACTTGAGCTCTGACGATGCGAAATTGAACTTAGGGATTTAATTTTGCTGAGAGCACCCAAGCCAAACAGGCACTTCAAGGGATTTTTTACATGCCGCATAATCATACGACATGGCCGCTGTCGATTCTCTGCAGCATGAAACCCGCTGCCTTGGGTGCAGAAGGCCAGCGACAAACCAACTGCGCCACCCAGTCGGCTTTCTTAATATAAATGTTTAAATGACTGATTTGTTACAAATGTTCTATTTAGTGACTATCAATATCAAAATGCCTTTGTCTTGACTATCACCATCTCTTATATCAAATTCATATACTCTAGTATTACACAGAATAACTATTGAAGTATTTTAAGGAGAGTTGGAAAGGTAAAATTTTTTTAAAATGTGAATTACAGGTTATTGCATTTTTAAATTCTTCAGTTCACTACCTTTCCAAAAATACCTCATTTTTATCTCTAGCTTAATTAGAAGTGCTAAAATTTTGCTTTTAAAGAATCGTCTAAACGCGAGTCACCGATTTAAATGGACAGAAAAAAGGTAAACATTGCATTTCCTCTTGGGTCTGCTTGAAGTTTGACGTCATTTTTTAAAATTTCTTTAGGGCATGTTATGAAACGGATGGGATCTCGCCTCCGACGTTTCAAAGCAAAAATGAGGGGGCAAAAATTATCAGATAGCAAAGCATTATGTGGAAAAAATAGATTAACAGAAGTAACTATTGATCAATTGCAAACATATTATGGTCTTGCCATTCGAAGAAATTTATCAAATGTAAAGTGTATGAAACAAGCTATATATATGGGCAATATTTCTTCACAAAATATATGCGGATAAAAATCCACAGTATGGACTTTGTCCATCAGGTCTTGACACATGGTGTCAGTGTAAGAAGGCTCAATTGGAAAATAAACTTTATCTCCACAAACATAAACTTCCAGTTGCTGTTGTTGAAGCCATTAGGTCTATTTTTAAGGACCTTTCGGATCCAGAATTATTGAAAAAGTGCTTGCATGGAAACACGCAGAATCCGAATGAAAGCATTAATAATGTTATTTGGTCTCGTGTCCCCAAAAAGACATTTGTGCACATAGAAACACTTTCCTTTGGTACATATGATATGCTATTGTATCCTTTAATAAAGGGAAGGCAACAAAGCTGGATATTTTAAAAAAACTTAACATAGAGCGAGAGGATATTATGCGACATGCTGCATGGAACATCTCGACAAAGAGAGCAGTACAAGGGTAAGATATGCCAATTTACAGAAAACTAAGGAGACTAGAAAAGTAAAAAGATTTAAAAGAATGAAACAAGAAAATTTAAAAAATGCTGAAAATTTGGAATATGGAGCTGGAATGTTTAGGTAAGGTAACTTTTTTTTATAAAAATGTGTTTTTCTCAAAATGTCACTTTTGAAGGTTAGATGTACCTTTTCTCAGAAAGTATATATCTGATGTCAACAAAACTTACATGACACATTCCTTATATATTCTAGTATATACTGAAATGAGCTTTTAGCAAAATTTTGTATACAATTTGTTTTTATAATTTTTTTTCTGTCGAAAAACACTGTTTTCTCACTATACATCAAATAAAAAATTTTTAAAGAAAAACTAATAGAAATTTCAAAAAAAGCTCATTTCAGTATAATATTAGATGTATGCGTAACTTGCAAAATAAATTTCGGGATTGTATTTCCAACAGGTGTTTAGAAAAGGTACATTGAAAAAGCCCTTTTTAACATTGTCAGTATAGAGCGTTTCGATAACCCTTAAAAATCTTAAAAATACACATCATACATTTCGGGGAAATTTTTAATAATTGTTTGAATAAGCTATTGCAAAATAATTCTAAGTTGGGAATCTCTATATTATACATTCTAAACATCAAAATATGACTACCGAAAATTGTTCCGGAAGAGCATTTCATTAACTGCACTGAGTGTAATACATATTTAAATTATTAAATGTCACATTTAACATATAATTATTTGGTCTGCGTTGAATTAATGTAGTATTCTAGATGTACAATGTTTACCATTCCAGATCATACCCTTAGGAAAAGGCATACCTCACCATTTAATTAAGTCGTGAATTATGGACAATTCACTCAGAGGGACAGGATTGTTGTGACCTTCGGCCGGTTAATACGTTATGACAAAGTAACTTCAAAAGCACGTGTGTAATGGAAAGACTTTGATTGCAAAATGTAATTATTTAATTGCATTTATATCGTTATAGCAATAGTTACATGGTTTTGCGTTCCCCAGTACATGGGAAAAGCAGCTAATCCTTCATTTTAATAAGCTTATTTACTGTTAAAAGTACTCCTTCTCTTGGTTTTCCTAAATTGGATTTTTAATTACTGTAAATATATAAATATATGTAATAATCACAGTAATATAATCCTTTAAAATAACTTTTAACTATCTATGGTCCATCCCTTCCGGACCGACATTTTAATAATAAATGAGCCAGCTGCCTAACGAGAATATTTTGAACTACATCTAGCTACCCACTCAGATCATGTGATTTGAGTCGCCTATAAATAAAGAGACTCCTGGAGACCAACTCTTTTTCGCTTCTGTATTTGCTTCAACATGTAGCCGGCTGCAGCTTGTGTTTGTTTTGTGTGTGTATTGTGTCGTCCTTGTCTTTATGTGTTCAAGATGCGCAATAAAAAGTTTAATCAAACTCAAGACTGCTTCACATCAACTCTATTATAAAGAATCCAATTTCAACAAACATCGTCTTATTACATATATATACAGAAAATAGTTATATACCTAAGATAACTATAGTCATGATAGAATAGATTTGGGAATTATTACATTATATATATAATATATATATATATATATATATATATATGTGTGTGTGTGTGTAATAATTCCCAGAAATATAATCCTTTTAAATATCTTTTAATTATCTGGTCCATCCCTTCAGGACCCACATTTTAGTAACAAATTAGGCAGCCACCTAACGAGAATATTTTAAACTACATCTAGCTACCCACTCAGATCATGTGATTTGAGCCGACTATAAAAACTGAGATTCTTGGAGCCGCCTCTTTCTCTTTGGCTTCTGTATTTGTCTGAGTCAACATGTAGCCGGCTGCAGCTTGGTTTGTGTGTGTGTATTGTGTCGTCCTTGTCTTTCTTTATGTGTTCAAGATGCATAATAAACCAGTTTTAATCAATCACAGGAGTGCCTCATCAATCCCATATAAAGAAATACCTATTTCAACGGCCAATGTCTTATGTAATAGACGTGACCGTTGAAAGGTATTTCTTCATATGATTATTGAAAACAAATTATTAACTTACTGAAAGTAAACAAAAAAAAATACATTCTGACATAATAAAAAAATAAAAATGCATTTACACTGATGTAATACACTTATAAATGTACCTGTACTCCGCAATGTATTTTGTAGTTAATTTAACAATAATAAGTTAAGAACAAGTTTCATAATTATCAGTGGACCCCACATGGGCTAGTCATGTATAAAATTATATGCAAAAATTAATACTTATCTTGATAATTTGCAAGGCTTATTTTTTTATCCGTTTTACTGTCAATTCAAAGACACGTGATTCGCACCCCAATGCCACCGTTTTTCACGTAGGTGTGCGTATGGGATGTATTGGGAGGGGAGGAGGAATAAATAAGCAAACCCTCTGAAATAAGTAAATCAGTCACAAACACTGTCAAGGTCCTTTTGTTGTATTCCAAATCCTTCGGAATAATTCTATGGATAGCAGTTCACAGAAAAGATCGTGCTTTGGAAAGACGCATATATACGTCCTGGGTAAATAAAGCACTGGCTGAGTGAGACGTTTATATACGTCGGTGGCAAGAGGTTAAACTCGTATTGTAGCTTTAACGTCAAAGAAAACGTTTTTGAATCCAATACATTGTAATTGTATGGAGGGGGGGGCGATGAAAATTATGATGGAATATTGGGTCGCGAATGTTGAAAGTTTGAGAAGCACTGATTAAATATTTTAATTTAACAACTCAAACTACTGCAAAGATTCTTAATTTAAAGAGATTGTTTTTTAATATATTTAATAATAAATAATGTTTCGATTTTAGGCGAATAATTTACTAAATATAAATTATTTATGCTTTTTTTTTCAATGGCTCAGCAGCTCATGGCGGGCTAAGGCCTATTACACCCATCTCAGTCCTCATGACCCTGGGCACCGAGGAACATGGGCAGATGTTCTGGTCAGGTGGTCAGTCTGACAAGAATGCTAATTATGTTTGCCCTAGAATATAAATAGAAAAAATGTTCTTTTACAATTTTAGCAGTAACTCGGAAAAATTAAGAGAGATTTTATTAAAAAAAAATCTAAATTTGCTTATGAATGCTTATTTTTAATACAGATTATTATCTGCATGGAAAATGGATCGTATGAATGAATTTAGATACATATCTCTCTGAGTTTATAAAAAAGTTTTTCTTGATGCTGTAATAAATTTATTACGTATTATCGCAACAATGCCAACTCTCAATATAAACCGCAAAGTTGGTAACTCCGATTTCGTAAGTGTCTCGTACGTGCTGAATTGGTAACCATGTGCTTCGTTTCATCAAATGTCGTCAATTTAACTGAAGAGGAGCGCCAAGAACGATTTTTGTGAAAAAAAGATAAAATGAATAGAACTCCATAATACATGCAATTTGAGCAATGAATATATTTCAGTTGTATAATTTGAAGAATGGATGTTCTTCCTCGTAGGTTAGCGTATATATAATTAAAAAAATGTCTAAACAGTGACTTTTTCCATTGTCCAACAATTCTAAATAATTTTTGATTTTTTTCAGGTATTTCTTGGATTTCTATTTATATACCTAAATTATGGTAAAATATTAATGAGCACCCGAAAATATGCAACTTTCATGCCAGCTTTATATTATATGTGATTTTTTTTTGCAACCTAATAATAGTTTTAAGAACTTTTTTGCATTATAAGTGTACAAATTATAACCAAAGAGATTAAGTTTCACCACATATTCTCTTATATAACCAGAGTATACTTCATACTTTATGTACTAGATTATTAAATAGGATGATAGTTAGGAGATATGTGATACTTTTCTAAAATAATATGGGATAAATATTGTCCTTCAAAATAAAGTACCTTCTGAAGAATATGAAACTTTTAAAGTTTTTAATATTATTTAACTATATAAATCAGTGCATTCTCAATAACTTGAGATGGTTGACGATCTAAACTCTAAAAGTGTTCTTTTCCTTATACTTTTACACAATTTTATTTTTGGAAGCGGAAGCCATTTTTGAAATATTCTCCTTTTCTCTAGTAGAGATATATTACGGAGTACATGAAACTAAAGTCTTTCCTTAGTTTCATACAAATTTTTTCAGAAAATGAGACGCAGAGCCTGAAACTAATAAATCTTGTTTGGAACCGAAAAAGTTTAAAGAAAGCTTATTGTATGAGGAGAAATATTTTAAATTTCTAAACTTTTAATATAAATATTTTTATTTCTGGACAAAAAATTTCTGTGCGTGTTTATCAAAATCGAATTACCGAATAATAGTGTATATTAATCTAAAAAATTCAAATTTTAATATATTCCTGAAATTTTTGCAGATTGAAATACTCATTTTTAATTTTAAAGGTCTTTTGTTCACCATATTAGAAGGTCTGATGCTCTTAAAATCTGTTGAGATTCCAAGCCCTCAATTTGGATTAGTGTGGAAGTTTACAGAATTGGTCGCTAGCTTATATATATATAGGTATGATTCTCGAATATGTATAATGATAGGTATATAAAATTTTGGGAACGCGAATTGCAGGTCATTTATGTAAATATCTACAACAGTGGTATATTTGAGTCATTGAAATATTTAGTTCATATACATGCGTGTATGTGTTTGTGTATAATGCATTTTACAATTTGATTTGTCAATTATAAACGCACACATAAACTATAAATAAAAACAATTGCACGGAAAGACTAAAATATTTTATCTTGTCAGTCTATTAATAAAAATAATCTTCATTAAAAATTTATCAAATCTGGAAGTCATTTCTTCAAACATTAACCTTTTTGAAAGTTAATATATATTTTTTTTGTATTTATTTTAAGTAAGCCTGTTAACGTCACTATTTTTTGGAAAAGGAATTCTTATTTAAAATAACGTATAATGGTATGAAAATGCTGTTCTAATGAAGAAAGTAATATATTGGGTCTCATAAGATTCAAATACTTAGGACTAGAGTTTCACAGCCGTCTTTATGCCACGAATGCAATATTAATATTCAGAATTTCTGATTATTTTTCAGATCTAGAGCAGGGGTGGCCAACACGTGGCAAGCGAAAACTTACAGAAAAAATAAAAAGTTTGAAATAATAATAATAAATAAAATTTTTTATTTTTACTGTTTTATTGAAAGATGGTTGTCTCAGACAAAACAAAACATCAAAATTCGTTTTAAATACACTTAATTAAATTAAAATAGAAAATTATAATGTAGCCAGCACTCCTTCATTGTTGTGAGCTTTGGTTTTTCAAAGAAAGTGCATTCGTGCGATTTTGGAATTTGAAGGAGCGTGTTTTAAAATATATGGAAGAAAACAATGAACTGCCCGGTGAGTGCTTGTTTATCAAGAATGAAGATATATATATATATATATATATATATATATATATATATATATATAGGCTTTGAGATTTAGTTTTTCTTAAAGATACTATAAGACATTTAAATAATTTAAATTGAAGATTACAAGGAAAAGATTGTTTTCTTTCTAATCTTGATTGAGTATATATCTTCTTTTGTGAAAACACTTTTGATTTTTTTGTTTGGATTTTGGAGAAAAAGGAGAAACTGATGCACACCTAAAACAACCCGATTTTGTTAGCATCTTCGAGAACTAATCCTAATGCAACTGACTCAGTAAAAAATCTACAGATTGAAAAAAATATTTTTTTTAAATGTACTGACTGTTTAATAATTACTTAAAATTAAATTTTTCTGGTTACTCATTTATATTTTATGCCTAACCTAACTTACTAAAACTGGAAAAAAACTAACAATAAAATTCAAGTTCATAGTTTTATCTTATTTATTAGATTATTTTTAAATTTCCACTACTTAGACTTGCGTATAATATGTGCTATTTGAGTAAAAATTCCATAATAAGCCTGTAAGTAACATTTTTTCACCTTTTCATATTCTTTTGTTTGTTGGAAAAGTTGGAAGTGGCACGCATAATTTTTTTTATCAGTTAGTGGTACTTTTCCTAAAAAGGTTGGCCACCCCTGGTCTAGAGGATTGTATTCATTTGAATAAAATATAGAAGAGAATCGGGTATTATGGAATACAAGTTATTCCATAATACTCAACGTGCAACAATGAATCGTTCCATTCTCATGTTTCATTTGTAATAGATTTCATGCCATCAACTAAAGAACATGAAAATAAAGACGCTGAATGTATCTTCTGTAATGGAAAATTCTCCGAAGTCCAACGAGGGGAACTTTGGATTCAATGCTTCAAGTGTTTTCTGTGGGATCACCTTGGTAAAAATTTACAAAAAAAAACATAAACTCCACCCATTCTGTATCAAACGTTTATAAGCAGATTTTCATAGTTTCAGATCTAATGTGTTACTTTGTTATTAATTTTTGAAATGACCTTCAGTATAAGAGATAGTTTAATTTTTACAAAAACTAGATCACTCTATCTTAGTTGTTATATGAAATTTCTTTAAAAAAAACAGTGATTACATTAACATAAGGGACTGTAAATTTTGTAATAAAACAGTGGTTCATAAATCTGAAGCTTAAAATACTTTTACTATTATACAGAACATACACAAAAAATTTGAGTTAATTATTTTCAAAACTTTTCAACAATCGCTGGCTGCGTTTGAGCATTTTTTTTAAAAAAAAAACACACATTTTTCGAAAAAAACGTGTTTTAACGTATGACATCTTGCTTAAAGTAATAGCATATGCTTTTACTAAAACACTTGTAATTTTTGTCCTAGTGAACGGAAAATAATAAACTTGGTATTTTTATAAAACTACTAAGATGACCGAGAATAAAAAATCGCAAAACAATTGTGAATTTTTGGCAAAATTCACAATTTTAGGGTAGTCGGATACCTTAAGAAAAACAATTCCCATGAAGAGTAAATAAACAATTGTGATGATGCAAAATATAATAGTTAATTAATTATTTGATTTTTTTCCTTCTATAAATCGAATATGTTTAAATTCTGGAATTTAAATGCCACTACATTCCATTGAGAAATTGTATTAAAATACAAAATAACCAAATATTTTTCATTGAGCTACATGAAAAATTAACATTATTGAATTCAATTTAGTAAGCAAAGAAGTCTTTACACGCATTTCAGGAAATACTCAATATTTCTAAAAATCTTATTTTCCTTTTCCTTTAATGCTTTGTTTTATTCTAAAACTAAGCCTTTTCAAAAGCGAGAGAATCCCGAGTTCCCTAAATTTAGTTAGGATAAGTCGTATATTTCTCCAAAACTACTTAGTAACTCCCTTGAAATACAAGAAATAAATGAAAGTATAAAAGTAAAACTGTGCAAACGTGATCTATTTCACACACCGACAAAAAAAAAGCAATAACAAATGTTTTGTTAGAGAAAACACTTCAAGAAAAGAATTTCTCTAAATTACATTTCATCCATTTGTATACATCTTCTTCCTCCATTACATTTGACACTCCAATTTAACCTGACAAATGTACTAAAACAGTGAAACAGAAGAAATTCTCTACTCTTTTTCACAAATTCTTAGAATAGTTTTTTAGAATCTAAGCCTTTTGAATTAGAAACATTTTCCAGCCTTGCGTTTGACAATAATGGGTATTTGTGATAGAAAAATGCTGTCATTTATATTCATCTCATGTATAGATATTGAGTACCAAAGCGCATGAGAAGGAAAACTGGAAGTAAGAAAACAACTTTCTTTTTTTATTCCGTAAAATATTCTAACTTTGTTGACTTCATAGTCGGAATCAATATTTGGAAGACACAAGATCAGCAGTTTTTTTATGTTGACGCTGTTGAATAAAGACAATATATTGATTGCAAGCGATAGTTGGGAATGATAAGCAATTGTATCGCAGAATCATCATATATTGGGAAAAAATATTTGGATAAAATATTTGAATCATTAAAATTTGAATAATGACACAGTGGACGTAAAAGCTGAAGCAAATGCCTCCTCACATTTTTAGCTGCAGTGTTTAGAAAAGTAAGTGGTATATCAACAGGTAAAATTTCTGATTATGCTCTAGTATAGGGGTCGGCAACTTATGGCACGCATGCCACATGTGGCACTTGTGACAATCCTCAGTGGAACTCCACACTACTCTATAAATTTGTCTATTGTTGAATGGATGGAATTTGCTTAATTTATAATGGACCCTTTATTTGACGAAAATTTTCAGAATTATGGACATTAACGGAGTTACGAAAAAATCTGAAAGATAACTCTAAAGATAAATTTACAGCTATTTTTTAAATTATTGAATGCCATTACTGTAGAGATTTAATTGTTGGAATATAGAAAATTGTATGTACTCTACACTTCGCTTTTGGTTGTATATACCTAAATAAAAAATCTTTTCTCACATGAAAAATATTTCGAGTCTGCAAAGAAATTTTGTTCAACAACTGAATGCTAAGAAACATGAAAAATTCAAAGTCATACATTATACCTCTGATTTTGCGATATGAAAGTGTGTGTGTGTATAAGCTCTAGGTTTTCGTTAAAATTTTCATATATCTTTTTATTTAACTTTAATGAAGGGAAATTCTCATTATATATGTTGTTTATTTCTTATTTTAATATATTTAAAATATATAATATATGCATAATTTGATTTTATTTAAAAAAATTTTTGTTGAAGGAATAGTTATATTTTGTGCTGTTTATTTTTACGTTAAGAAATATCTTTAACGTAAAATTACGATAAAACTATAAAGCTATATATCTATATATAAATTATATAGATATATTATAGACAAAACTATAAATCTATATTATTGGCCTCTATTCCCTAACTCTGCTTACATTATCGAGGGAATCGAATTGTTTCAAAAAGGTCTGATTATGTGGCTTGTTGAATCATATTGGTAGATTGGTTTGATACACCACAGCCAAAAAAGTTGCTAACCCCTGTTATAGTAGAATAATTAATCATTGAATATATTTAACAAACATTTCAAAAAAATATTATTACCAATCTCTTATATTCTGTGCTAAATTTTGTTCTAAAATTTTGTAAATCCATTTAAGAAATAAAAATCTGTTTATTTGCCTTTGTTCCGCCGATATTAGAAGCTGAATATCGAGAAATCTCGCCAAGTATGGCGGAAATATTTATGAGTTTGATTGGCTATAAAGGTTTTCGGTCACTGTTCGTCACACTTTTGGAAGTTGATGCAACAGAAAAATGACACCATAAAACCTTTTTGATTAATTTTGAAAAAAATATGTACTTATGTTTTATATAGACGATCAATTTCGTCAAGTAAAAGAAAACTGCTATTATATACAGCCAATAATAGAAACCGTTTCCGTGAAAATTCAAACTTAGTAATGATGGCGTGAACTGAATCTGGTGACATTTTTTGAATTGGCGATATCTTTTCGTTTGGCGAGATTAGTTGACGGTGCAATACGCACGAACCACATTTTCTGACAATATAAGACATCAACTTTACATCTTCTGCAGTAATATGGTTTTCTGAACTCTTTTTAGGGTGAATGTGCTGAAGTCTTCAAATCAGTATGTATTGATCTTTGCTATGAACTAGTGAAAACAAGAGCTCCCGAAACTCCTGCTACTATATTGAAATCTCTTCCGTTATCTTTTACATTGTGGTCTTTATGCAATGTAAGTTTTTTAAAAACCTCTAATGAGCTGCCAATTGGTGTTTTACCATTGCAGACCTAATACATTTAACGGAAGCTCGTAACTCTTTTCAGTGCGGCACCCTATAGGCGGATACCATTCACCGCAGGTAATTTTGACTCCAATTTACTCCTTGAGGGAGGCACTTGAGCTCTGACGATGTGAACCTGTACTAGGATTTAATTTTGCCGAAAGCACCCGAGCCAAACAGCCACTCGAGGGATCTTTTACATGTCATATAATCATACGACATGGCCGCTGTCGATTTTCTGCATCATGAAATCTACCGACTTGGGCCGGAGTCGAACCCGCAACTTCGGGTGCAGAACGCCAGCGGCAAACCAACCACGCCACCCAGCCGGTAAGTAATTTATGCATTTTGTATGTGTGTAAATAATTGCATATAAATATTATATTTGTTTTGAATAACTCCGGATATAGTGATTTTGAAAGCAATCCCTGATATATTACACTTTGCAACTTAATATTTATTTACACATTCATGGTTAATGGATATTGATAAGAAATATAATGAGAAAACTCCATACAAATTTCATTGAAATATCCCATGAAATATTTAAACATATGAAGGTGTTTTTCAATGACGTAGTTATTTATGAAATTACAATAATTGGAATAAAACTTTTTAAAAGCAACAAGAAACCGATTTTATTCAGTTATTTAATGAAATTTGGAGTAGGGGGTGTGGAGAGTAAGTTTGTGCTTAAAAAAATTATCTAACATTTAGATAAGTAGAGGTGTGTATAAGAGAGATATAATTAAATATTTTTATATAAAAGGCATAGTCACCAAAAATAATTACTTAACAGTTCAGATACGAAATTGACTTAACGTTCCTACATAAAATTGAATTAATTGGTCATAAAACATTTATCAAGGACTGCAGTTGACAGACTGACCAATGGCTTGACTTATCGACTGGATTATATCAACACGAAACTTCACCATAGTTTTGCAATGATAATTCCATTTATTGTAAAAGGTTTATATCTGTAGTTCAGTTTAACAAAATGCATGATATTTACATTTTCCGATCCAATTCTTGAAGTTGTTCCGCTTAAGCAGCAGCAGTTATGGTAGCAACTGGTGACCGGCATGTCATGAGTTCGAGACCTAGTGCCTCTGAAGACCCGTCGTGTAGAGAGGCTGAAGGGTCTCAGGGGTGTTAACCTTCTCTGAGGGTTTAAAATCGAAACAATTTTCAAATAGGTATAATTCTTTCGAAACTAAAATTGAATTATTCGAATCTTTTGCACATTATTTATTAAGGAATAAGGCTTCAAAAAAGTGTAAAATGCTTAAAATATAATCATAGCTTTAAAAATTATAAACATATGTAAATAAGAAACATTTCTGTGAGAAATATTAACTAAGTTTTACGTTGAGCGTGATATTCTCTAAAATAGTTGCTCAAATAACTAGCAATAACATGATTTATAAAGTTTAATGTGTATATATATACACAAGGTGGCCATAATTAAACTGCAAGTGTTCAAGGGGTGTTGGGAAGGAAAACCACTGGGAATATTCCAGTGAAATTTGGTATCTACACGTTTCAGAACATGCCCAAGTCAAATATGAAAAGAAAAAAATAGCTATTTTCACCGGATAGATGGCGCTGTACCGTATTTCAACGCTCACCGGTGACATATACAACTTCCAAAATTGATTAACAGAGCATAATGACATTCTAAGAGGCAAAAGCGTCATCAATTTGTTGCGCCGCTGTTGCTACTACGAGAATACGGGTAGCAGTTGCTACCCGGGGTCCCGCCAGGTTTTACGGGACGCCGCCATCTTGTGCCTGGAATATTGCATAATATTCTGCTGTTTCTTCAAATTTAGAAATCATATTTTTCAATCCATTGACACACACTCATCGGGGACCTCTTCTTAATCGTTTTATACGCCTGTATTCTTTCAGAGTCGCTGAATAATTGCTGCCATTCTCTCTAATAGAATATCTCGACTAACAATACGCATTCCTTCTTATTCAGAGTCATGATTGACCATTATTTAATGTGGTCTTGTTTTTATACAGTTCGATGGGCTTAAAATTCACATATATGCCGTCGATAAGCAATGAAACACGGCACAGCGCCATCTATCGGGGGAAAATGGCGATGTTTTTATTTGCATATTTGACTTGGGCATGTTCTGAAACGTCTAGATACCAAATTTCATTGGAATATTCCCAGTGGTCTTCTCTCCAAGACCTCTTGAACACTTGCAGTTTAATTATGGCCACCCTGTATATTTATTACACTACAGCTATTTTGTTTTAGATAGAATTAAAAACTCAAAATTTTTTAAAAAATAAAATACTTACACACATTAAAAATTTTTTTCAAAAAAGAATTCAGTATTTTTTAAATTATATAAAATACAAAAGATATGTAATCCTAAAATTAGGCAAGGTTTAAGGAGTCAGATACATTTTATAGTTCTACAAAGTTCTATACATCAAGGCTACTATTTTAGAAACTAACCTGCGCAACGTTACAATTACTTAATACAGGGTCTGACATATTAACCTCCCCTGTTTCAAAATGCAGCTACAAACAAGCGCAACAAGATACAGAGAAAAATCTGTTATTGGTGAACAACAAAATCGATGCTATTTCACATTAATTGGTTTTAAAAATTATGTCCTCTAAATGGCGTCTTCTAATGGGGATACATTGACGAAGTCTTTCCCGAAAGTTTTTCAGAATTTCCCTCTGGCGCTATTTTGATTTCGTCTGATGAGGCTCTCTTCCACTATGTATAAATAAAATTTTCTCTAAAGCACTTAAGGAGGCAATCAGCTAGGCAGAGGCTGTCATTCCATCGGAAATTCTGAAGAACTTTAGGGAAAGACTTCGTCAATGTATAACCATTGGAGGACGGCATTTAGCGGACATAATTTTTTTAAAACCAATTAATGTAAAATGGTATCGTATTTGTTGTTCACCAATAAAAAAACATTTCTCTGTATCTTGTTTTGTTTGTTTGTAACTGCCTTTTGAAACAGGGGAGGTTAGTTTGCCGGACCAATGTATTTATTACAAAAATATTTCTTATTTTCAAATGCTTATAATTTTGAAAATTATGATTACATTTTAAAAATTTTGTACTTTTTTGAAACTTTATTTCTTTATAAATGATGTGTAAAAGATTCGAATTATTTAATTTTGTATTTCAAAGAGTTATATCCAATTGAAAATTATATTTTCAGCCCTCAAGACCAAATTAACACCCCTGAGACCTCTTAAGATAGAGATAAGACATATTTTAATCTTTACAAAAACTAAAGCACTTTTTTATCTTAGTTATAATATAAAATTACTTAAAAAAGCAATAAATATATTCACATAAGGGACTGTAAATTTTGTAATAAAACAATGATTAATAAATCTGAAGGTTAAAACACTTCTACTATTACACAGAACATACACAAAAAATTTACTGCCCCCGTTTGAGCATTTTCAAAGAGTAAAACGTATTTTAAAGTATGACATCTTGCTTAAAGTAATAGTATCTGCTTTTACTAAAACACTTGTAGTTTTTGTTCTATTAAGCGGAAAGCTATAAAGGTACTTCTATAAAGCTGATGGCTTATAAAAGAAAACTCATCAAAAAAATTTGTCAATTTTTGTCAAAATCCACCATTTTATGGTAGTCGGATACCTCAAGTCTTTGAAGAGAGAGAATGATCATTCTAAAAAAGAAGAGTATAAGGATAGTAAAAGGAATACATGCGCACACAAAATCTTCCACTCACAAAAACGTATTTTTTTTTAAAAAAAATTTCAAATTAAAAAAGAGGAAACTGGAATTTTTTCGTGTTAACTTTTCAAATAGCTCTTTTTTTAGTCATATTTCTTAATCCCTAGATAATTTTCTGTCACCCAATATTTTTACGGATTAAAATTGTCGGGAAAAATTTACTCCTGCAATCCGAAAAGTAAATATATTCTTAAATTTAAGTACAGCACTTCATATCTTTCGTTTTTTTCCCAACGTGTTTTATTTTAATCGGAGGATTGACGAGCGTACTAGTTTCTCCTTGAGCACATTTTTATTTTAAAGCATTAATTTAGAATAAGATGGGTTTTTATCTTCATTCAGGCGTTAGACATTGATTTCTTAGTATCGAGGAAAATATTTTTAGAAATATGACAAATGAAACGTCGTTCAACGGAAAAATCATAACCGTGAGTAATAATGGTTGGTTCAATTTTTGTATTTTAAGGGTGTTCACCCATGTGACACAGCCTGTTTTTTAAGTATTTTTAAGGAATTTTTTTGACGACCAGTAAAATGAATAGACATTAAGCTTTTTATCATTTATTTATATGTATTTTAAGAGTATGTATAAATGTTTAGCCATAAATATATCCAATTGAACGATAGTTTCAGAACTCTGAACACACCCACCTCGAAAAAATGGACGCTCATTTCCTCCACAATTCCAGCTGATAGGTTTATCTGAAATTTTAAAAAAGTGAACGGCGTTTTAATCTATAAGCGTAAATGCACAGAATGAATTATACTCAACTGAAATTATCAAACATTGAATTTCTGGTACATCTCTGAAGAAAAAGGTACGAATTTCATGGGTTTTTTTGTTATGTTTTTGTTATAAAAAATAGAAATATTTTGAATTTTGGAAGGATCGTAATCCATTTGGTGCTTATACACAAGGGTCGATCAAATGAAAAAGTACGAAACGACACGGTGGGTACAAATATAGACTTTATTCAAAATATACACCATGGGCCTGAGCACAACGAGCCCACTGATGAACAAGCCGCAGGATTCCTTGTTCCCAGAATTCCTGTGGCTGTGACGAGACCCAGTCCTTCACAGTGTCATTGAGTACGTCGTCCGAGTTGAAGCGCTTTCCTTTCAGGTGTTTCTTCAGTGGACCAAACACATGGAAATCGCAGGGTGACATGTCCGGACTGTAGGACGGATGGTCCAACGTCTCCCATTGGAACTTGTCCAGTTCCATTTGTGTGACTCTGGAGACGTGTGGACGCGCGTTATCATGGAGCAGAACCACACCCTCCGTGAGCAGCCCCGGTCTTTTGTTCTTGATGGACCTGCGTAGGCGTCGGAGTGTCTCACAGTACACATCGGAGTTAATGCTTTTTCTGTGCTCGAGTAATTCTGTGCTCGCATCATTTGGACGCCGCTTTTTAGGAAAAGAGCCTTTGCTCTCTCCTGCACATGCGGGCACCCGCGCATGATCCGATCCCAGTCAGAGTCTCCAATGGCATCCCGAGATGTCTCGCTACATTCTCCCTTGGCGGAATATGCAAATATTTAACTGTTTCATTTTTATGTCGTTTCGTACCTTTTAATTTGATCACCCCTTGTATGTTCTGAGTCTACCCTATAAATTTGAAGTCATTCGGGCAAACAGTTCTTGAGATATGATGGGGGAAAGCTTGAAAAACACAGTTTTGAGAAAAACGCGTTTAAAGTTTTAAGTCCGATTAAAATAATGAAAATCTTAACTTAGCGCTACGAATAGCTGCTCTTCTAACAGCTGCTTCTTTATAACGACTTCGAATTTTAAAAAATCACTTTACTACTGTATTCTAGACATGTTAAGAAAACAATTTATTTATTTATTTTTTGATTTTTTTGAACCCATCACGTGGGTGTGTGTAAAGCCCCTTAATAAATCGTAATGAATTGTGGTTAAAAGCTTTTCGTTGTATTGGATCCTTAAAGTTCATGATATAATTCTACTCTAGCAACTCATTTACAACATCATTACGTTTACAGCCGTACAATTTTATATTTTAAGTACTATTTTACGATTTGGCAACTATATATTGTCTTAATATTTAAAAAAAGGTTTCGTAAAATTTACATATTTTAAATTTAAGTATTGTTGGGAACATTTATAGCCACACATTTCATATTTTTAAAGTGATTATTTCCTTATATTAGCGATCAAATATTCAGTTATAATTTTCATCTCCCCCCCCCTCCGTACTATAACAATGTATTGAATTCAATAATACAATACCTTGACGCTAAAACTACAACACAACTTCAACCTCTTACGTGCTACCGACATATATAAACGTCTCGCTATTCAAACTGATTATTACTCGGACGTATGTAATGCCGGTCGGTTCCTGCTTCCCTCTGAAACCCCTTGTCTACCCTCAGACTTGGCTAGGTGTGTGGGAGAAATTGAATAATCAGTAGACATGATTCACTCTAATTATCTTATTGTCACCAAAATATCAAGCAGACGCAATAACAATCTAATTCAGGTAACAGATCAGGTAGTTGAGCGCGGAGGTGAGACTCAATAGCCTGGGGATAATAATACGGACCCTCAACTGATTCCACGATAACTTAAACGAGCTCAAAATCATCTACGTTGTGCACTAATGAGCTAGACTTCTATTTAAATAAGGATCACGATACCTGTACTTTTATGAAGTTGAGTCCTACACTTGAACTTTGAAGGCGATCCTTATCTTGATAAAATAACCATCGATTGATCCACTCTGTTATCTTCCATTGCTAAACTCCAAATGCACTTAATCATTCCACGATCCTTCTCCCTCCAACTAACCAACTAACTCGCCAACTAGCTTGCCAACTAACTCTTAAAACTCGCGAATACAGAATTTATATAATATACTTAATTTGCATAAGCATGCTTTCTTCACTTGGCGAAAGTTGGTTGAAATAAATATTTTTCTAAAAGAGTCCTGAAGGGGTTAGTAGAGCTGCGTATAGATCCGTCACACGTATATATACGTCTTTCCAAAGTACGATCTTTTCTATGAACTGCTATCCATAAAATTATTCCGAAGGCTTTGGAATGCAATAAAAGGACCTTGATAGTATTTGTGAAATATTTATTCATTTCATAGGATTTGCTTATTTTTATCTTTTCTCCCCCCCCCATACATCACATACGCACACCTACATAGAAATCGATGGCATTGTGGAGCAATTTGCGTAGCTTTTAACCGGCAGTTAAGGGATTAATTATAAACCGTACAAATTATCAAGATAACTATTCAGTTTTTGATATTTTTATATGAAGAGCCCATTGGGTCACTAATAAATTTTAAACTTGTTCTTAACTTAGTATTGTTAAATTAACTACAAAATACTTTGCACAGCACTGATACATTTTAAATGTATTATATATTATGTATTTTATTTTTTATTATAACAGAATGTATTTTGTTTTTCATAAATTAATAATTTTCTTAAATAATCTTTTGCTTTCGACTTTTCAATATGCTCGCGTCCCCCTCGAAGAGTTATCACGCCCCCCGGGGGGGCACAGTTTGAGAAACGCCACTGTAGAGTGAACTTCAATGATGCGTTTTAAGAAGCCAAGCATTGTTACGCTCGAGTTTGTAACGCTCGTAATGGTGACAATGGTGCAGACAAGTGTAAAGTTCTTCAAGACTTGTTACTCTTGATAACGCAACGTATACCAATTATTATAAATGTGTTTTCTCATTCTTATAATAAGTCCTGAAGGACTTTACATTGCTACGGAAAATTTCGATTCAAAATATTTTCGTGGCCTAAGAGAATCAATATCTCTCAGAGATCTACAAAATGAATTTAAAAGATTATCACACACACACACACACCACACACACACAACACACACACACACCACACACACACACACACACACACACACACCACACCACACACACACACACACACACACACACACACACACACACACACACACAATCTTAAAACAGTCACAGATATCTTCACAAACTTCATTTCCACAAAAAAAGGGAATATCAATATATTCTTTGAATTTGTCAAATTTTACGTGCACATGCTTTAGATGTCGATGACAGTCTTATGCAACATGTAACTATATTACTGTTAACAGAAACCTGGATAATGAAGAAAACATAGATGCTCCAAATTTTTCATTGTATTGTTAAATTCCAAAGACACACAATCACAGAACTAGTGGAGTTGCTATATATAAAAATAAGGGAGATACGACAACATATGTCACTTTAGAAAGGGATGTAGCATCAAATACTACTGAATCATTTGGGTTTAATGAGTCATGTATTGGAGAAATTTGTACAGCAAAGTGTAGAGCAGAAAATGAACAGATAATTCTAATGGTTACTATTTACATTTTACCATATCAGTGTAGAGAAAATTATCGAATTCATTCACAAAAATTTAGTTGCCTACACTGAAGCTGGATCAACTCCTCTGAATGAATTACCTATTACTTTAAGTGGGATTTTAATGTATTTTTTTTAAAAGACAAATCAAAGTCTTTAGTAGATTTTTAAAATCAAAATTCAATTTAATTATGTCAAATGATCCGAATGAAAGCACGTCTAAGAACGCAACAACGCTTAACGGAGTTTTTTTTAGATATTTAAATAATTTTGAATCTAAATATTTATAACCTATTTGTGACGGGTGCTTACGCGTTTCACTAACCTTTTCTCAAATCCTTAAAGATTGTATTTATTTTAACCAATCGCCGCCGAGAGCCAAAGGTGTGACTTATGCAAACAAGATAGTTTCGGGTTTAGCGAGTTCGAAAAAGATATAAAAGGGAGAAATGAAATGAAGAGATAGAGGATAACTACGAGGTTGATTAAGAAGGTGATTCTGAGAGATTAGTTTAACTAGTGGAAGTTTTTTCGCCGGAGGAAGATTATTGAAAAAGGTTCATTAATTCGGTTCGAGACGGAACTGAAGATATCAAAGATTGAAGCCGTTCCTTAGATTCTTCCAGTATTTGAGAAACCTGCCTTAAAAAGGTATCAGGTCAGTTATTTACATAAATTAGATATAAATGCGTAGTTTGATTGTATACGTTATTCTCCGTGGTTTCAGTTAGTGTTCCGCCGTTCATAATTGAATTCTTATCGCACTCCACTGTAATTTGTTGTTCTTAAAGTTTGATTAATATTTGTATATTTCTCTAGTAAGAAAGATTAATAAATAATATTGATTTATTAATTAAGTAGTCGTTAATCATGAATCCAACATACCCAAATTTAGATAATATGCAAAGGGGAGTTAATAATCATAGGGGTAGTGAGAGACTACGACATATTTCAGCTACCATAAACCTATTGTTTCCTTCTTAGAATACAATTAATTCACAAATATAATTGTATATTTTTAATAAAAATATTACTTTATAAGTACAGGCATATGAATAAATAATTTTATTCGACAATATCCCTTTGTTTTTTATTCACCTAATCCCTGAACAACAACAACAAAAGAAGACGTTACAAACAAAATTACAAAATTTGAAGTTATCACTTCTATCATGTGGTCATAAGCACCCACTCTTTTTTTTCAATAAAAATAATTTTAATAAAATTATAATGTAATTCAAACCTTTAGTGATGGCGAAAAAAATGTTGCCAAATTGCGCCAACAGCCGGATTTCTTGTTGTTTTGTTGGACATTTATCCAATACGGCGACAATAATTCTGTAAGTTGATGATAAATAAAGATATAACCCAATAATATCTTTTTGACAATTGTTTTCTTTAAAACTATTTGTTTTAGAAAGTTTTTGGTATTAGTGATTTTGTAATACTTTTTTGTGACGCAAATCTCATGCTTCACTTAACTCGACAAATGTCGCCAAACGATGTAATATTTAGCCAAAAATACGTTTCAATGCTTTATTTTGATTGATATAACGTAGATCGGGATTATACCATTATTATTATGTTTATTTATAGGAATATTATTACGATTAAATTTATTTTTCATTGAGTGTGTATCTGCTATTTACAAAATTTAAAATGTATCTCAGATATATAATCAATTTCTTGAATTTATTAATTACCACAAAATACGAAAAAACTGATATTTATAAGTAAAATAAGATTAAGAGTACAATATATTTCTCAATAAAAAAATATTTACCATGTTTTTATAACCACTTTCATGTACTGCTATCCACTTCTGAGCTATAGTCCAAATTTCGAGTCTCTAGCTCATCGGGAAATTAGTTTAAAATCAATTACAAAACTCCACCCGGAGAGATATACAAAACTCAAAATATATCTCAGATATGTTATCAATTTCTTGAATTTAATAATTACCAAAAAATGTGAAAAAAACTGATATATATATATATTTAAAATAAAATTACGAGTACAATAATTTTCTTAACAAAAAAATTATGTACCATTGTTTTATAACCATTTTCATGCACTGTCATGCACTTCTGAGCTATAGTCCAAAGTTCTAGTCTCTAGCTCATCGGGAAATTAGTTTAAAATCAATTACAAAATTCCATCCGGAGAGATATATAAGAAAGCAGGTTAATAAAAACATGGTAACCTGGAGGCTCCTCTTTGAATCCAGAGTCCCGTAGTTGAATACGTAGACGCAACTAGACCCGTGCTATCGACAGGTGGTCATTGTCCGAGTAAATTCGTGTAAGTTCCAGAGTTTCGGCGCCCTGTCAAAATCAGGTCTTACCTCTTCGGGGGCCCGGGTTTGAGACTAGAACCTCATTTTTTACATTTTCATGCATTGTCATCCACTTTTGATCTATGGTCCAAATGTCAAGTCTCTAGCTCTTCGGGAAGTTAGTTTAAAATCAATTGCAAATTCCACTTGGAAGACATACAAGCGTTTCGGGTGCCGGGTTCGAGACTACAACTCTTTTCTACATTTTCATGCATTGTCATCCACTTTTGATCTATGGTCCAAATGTCAAGTCTCTAGCTCTTCGGGAAGTCAGTTTAAAATCAATTACAAAATTCCACTTGGAGAGACACACAAGCGTTTTCGGGTGCCCGGGTTCGAGACTACAACATCTTTTCTTACATTTTCATGCATTGTCATCCACTTTTGATCTATAGTCCAAATGTCAAGTCTCTAGCTCTTCGGGAAGTCAGTTTAAAATCAATTACAAAATTCCACCCGGATAGACATGCAAAAAAGTGAGTTAATAAAAAAACTTGGTAACCTGGGGGCCCTCTTTGACCCCAGAGCCACGAAATTGTTTACGTAGACGCCACTTGAACCGTGCTATCGGGGCCCCTGTCGAAATTGGAGCCCGGGTTCGAGACTAGGACTTCTTTTATTACATTTTTGTGCATTGTCATCCACTCTGAGCTATGTTCCAAATTTGAAGTCTTTAGCTCATCGGGAAGTTAGTGTAAAACCAATTACAAAATTCCACCCGGACAGACAATAAAGCGAGTTGATACAAACTTGGTGAAATGGAAACCCTCCGTAAGACGTTTGTATGTATTAAAGGATAATTATATAAAAAAAATTACCAATGTCTTTGTATATGTTATTTAACACAATGTATACATATCCTGAACAATGTTTACCTGTTAGTCTTTTTTTTTCGAAAAGGGATTTAAAAGAAAGTTAAAAGAAACATTTAATTTCCTTTTAGTCTTTATTTATTCCCACTAGAAAAAAAAAGTTTCTCTTTTTCTTTGAGTCGGATGAAGAGATATCTGGGCTAACAAAATAGAAGCATTTAACTTCATTAGTAATACAATAGCCATTTGAAAGAAAATGCAGTCTGCTGTAGAATATTGTCCTTGCTGCAATTTAAAAAAAAAATCTCCATTTTCGTGCTGATAAAGTCAGAAGTGATTACAGAAAACAATCATTTAACAAAAATTTCATGTATAGTGTCAAAGAAAAAAGTTGTAATAATTACATCCAAATCAAATATGGGAAAGAAATCATATTGATAACAATAAAGTAATTTGCAGTTTAAAAATTAGAATATTGTTGTTCATTTTGTAACATGAAGATATTTAACATAACGACAAATACACGACTTAATTGTGAAATAAATTATAATTTAAAAAAATTAAAAAACTCGGTTTTATTGTTAATAGAACTAAAAAGTAAAAAAGTAATTCTTAAAACAAGAATAAAATAACTAACGAGAAAATTAATTTCACTGTGGTAAAAGCGTTGGGTGCTTTGTACTACATTTTTACCCTAACTCTGCATTTTGAAATAGAACTAGTAAGAAATTAAAATAATTGATATTGATTTCTCCACGTTCTTACCACAGTGGCATAAATTTTCTCGTTAATAATTTTATTTTTATATTAAGAATTATTTTTTACTTTTTAGTTCGATTAACTATAAAAGCGTAATTTTTAATTTTTTAAAACTGTTATTTATTTTTCCTTTTTTAGTTCAATTTGCAACAAAAGCGTGTTTTTTTTAGTTTTTTAAGAAGCAATTTGATTTTTAATCTTTGATAAATGAATCTTTTTTTTGTTTGTTTGCTGTATTTGTATTAACCATGGACGTTTTAGGGTTGTAATCGCAGAATTCGGAATTAGTTGCCAAATCTGAAAATGGGATCTGGTATTAATCGCCAAATCTTGAAATGGGAAATCGTTAAGCCTGATGATCCTGATCAGGACTATGGAACAAAATTAAAAATTATTGTATTGTTATCAGTCCTTGACAAGTGTGCAAAACTTTGAATTAATCTGACGTTTAATGTGGATAAAAATCGAGTTAAAAGATTCCGTTACATACACACACAGGTGAAGCTAATAAAAGTGTATTAAAAAATATATACACGTGCATATACGTACGTAAAAATATAAACAATGATTGTACGTGGAACGTCTTATTCTTTGTTATAAAATAAATAGTACAGCGCAACACAAGTAAGAAATTTTATATTATATAATAGTCTTATTTTAGGACTTTAAGTTACTTTTAATATAGTTATATTTATAAAGCTAATAAGATGACGTATAAAATAAAATAATAAAATAATTGTCAATTTGTGGCAAAATTCACAATTTTAAGCAGTCAATTACTTTAACTGTGAATCATACTTTGTTTCTCTAAACAAAAACAGGTTTCGTGAAACAAAAGCTTCTTACCGAAAAAAAATTCTTTATTTTTTATTAATTCTTTATTTTTATTTTATTTCTTTATTTTTATTATTCTCTTTTTAAAATTTGCACTCGTATTTTCTACATCACATTCAAATATCTTTTTTAGGAGAA
>BMAO01019122.1:0-54377 GCA_019973975.1 Trichonephila clavata | reverse complement strand
AGAGATAGCACAACAAAATTTGTTTTGTATGTAACATGTTGACCAAGTATCAAATGATTAAATTTATAGACTTCTGTGAAGTGTGGTTCCTGCCAGAATCAGTAGCCAGAGTAGCCGCCATTGTTGGAAATCACCGCTGACGCAACGCCTCGGCATTGATTCAAAGAGACTTTGGATGTGTACTTGGGGTACAACAGACCAAGCAGCTTCCACACGTTGCCAAAGTTGATCTTGTGGGGCAGCTGGAGGTGTAATCTGGGTCAATCGTTAAACAACCATGGACCATATGTTTTCTATCGGTGAAAGATCCGGAGAGCGAACCAGCCAGGGAAGTAATTTAATCTGGTGATTGATGAAGAATCTTTGGAAAATGCGTGCCACTTGTGGTCGCGCATTATCCTGTTGAAATATGGCTGTGGCCAAGCCCTGAAGGTAAGGAAGGACAACTGGAGATGTAGCGCTGGCTGTTTAAAGTACCGACCATGCGTACTAGAGGATGCTAGAATGATATCCAATACCGTGCGCGCGCCCCATACCATAATACCCGGTTCAGGACCAGTGTGGTGGTGCATAACGCAGCTGTTCAGCATCCTCTCTCCATGGTGCCTCCAGACTCGAATCGGACCATCGTAGTGTTGTAGACATATGCGTGACTCGCCAGTAAAGACAACTTCATTCCATTCTGCCACCCACATCCTTCTTTCATTGCACCATTGGCGGAGGAGACATCTGTGGTTCTGCGTCAAAGGTAGACCAAGAAATGGACGTCTTGTGGACAGACCACTCTGCTGGAAGCGGCGTTAAATGGTACGCGTAGACACTGAATGATGTGTTACAGACTCAATGTGCTGTGCTATGGTTCGTGATGTGACTGAGTGATCCGTCACTGCCATGAGCACAATTTGCCTGTCCTCATGTGAAGTGCACTGAGGTGGATCCCTCCTGCATTCAACGGTCACATACCCGCATTACAGTTGTTTGGTTTCGTCCAACACGACTACCGATTTCCTGAAAGATAATCCACAATCTCGGTAGGCCACTATCCTTCCTCTGTCGAACTCGGATACTTGATCAAAAGCTGATCGCTATTTTCTACGAAGACATAACTGATCGTTTTTTGAAAAAGAAAAAAATTGCCGAACTTGAAATCGTCAAAATCTTCAAGCCTTAAATAGCGTTTTGAGGTGGCGCCACAGGCGTGCGTGATGTGTGTCTGCGCTAAAATTCTAATTATTTGCATATCTCACCCCTGCTAATGCATGTTGTTAATTTCATGTTATTTGCGTGCTTCCTTCAGGGTGTTGCATTTACGGTGGCCAGCAGTGTATATTTGCTATGATAGGCCATTGTTGGAAAATAGTTTTCAAAATTTATGTTCATTAAGTCGGTAGCTTGTAAAAATCTAAAATTTGTACAATTATAAGTATTTACTGAGCGTAGTAATGTTTGAAAATTAATACGTTTGCTATTCTCAATAATTTTCTTGCATACTCATAATCCTTTCTCGATACACTGGCTCAAAACTGATTTTTTTTTTTAAAAAAAAAGGAAGCCATGCTGTTTTAAAATTAAGTTAAAATTATAAAGTGGACTCTCAAATTGCTTAGCCTATTGACATTTTCAGGGAAATATATTTTTTCACTTATTTCTTCATATATTTCGTTTCTGTAAAAACTTATTTGGAACTGTTTCCAATATCCCAATAAACTCCCCAGAGAAGCAGCTTACAAAAATCCCTGCATCTTTGACAAACTTGTGTTGACATTCCATCATTCTAATATACCATGACCAGATCTTTACAGGACACACCAAAAGAGAACATCGCCCCCAACTCAAATATTTATTTTTCCACTCTTTTATCCTCACGTAACATACACACTCGCTCTGGGGGAAAAAACAGGGCGCCGCGGATGAAGAGGAATCCCAATTTAATTTACTAAACAGCGCTCGTTTAGCAAATTTAATTTCCACAGCAGTTAAGTGAGTGTTTGCTTAAAGGCCGTTATAATTACATTCTGCTTCGGATGTGACAAAGGTTGGCTTCCGTTAATCTACCCGCCCACCCCCTTCATAATAATAATGGGCCGGTCGGTAAAAAAGTAAATATTTAATTTGGGGGACTCAGGAAGGACCCCAAAAAGTTTTCCACTCGCTCATCTTCAGCCCCGGTACTCATTATTTTGTTCTGGAAAGGGTGCAAAAATTAGCGCAGTATTTAATCATTGTTGATGTATGAAAGGAATATTTCCTAAGTCCTTGGAAATGTTTCAGCTTGAGTGAAAAAGAGCTCAGATTTTGGGGAATATGAATAATTCAATGTAATGAAAAAAGCAAACTGTGCCTATTAAATATCTATTTCTGTGCAATTTTCCCATCAGAATGCATCAATTCTGGTAATATATATCGAAATGCTTCTAGACGCGATGTGAACATTTTAGAAAAAGAAAGAAACACTTATATTGGGCTTAGCACTTTTTGGTAGGGGGAAATCTTATGGGTTCGCGTCACCGACATGCTCTGACTAGCGCATGCGCAGTGAGCTGTTCGCTTTAGACACTTTTTGGATGGGTGAAATCTCATGCGTTCGCGTCACCGACATGCTTATAGCAGTTTTTCTGTAGCTGTACAGCTGACGTATAGTGCTGTGTATATCTTATAAGTGAAATTAAATGGATTTAGTAAAAAGTTCAATGTGTATATACTGTGCATTGCTCGTTGCGATTCTGAGAATGGGCAATACATATTAATGGCGTCCGTTTATATTTCGCCTGCAAAATATATGAGACGGATACATACAACAATTTTTATTCGAAAATTGATGATTTTTCAAAAGAAGGTTCTGAAATACTCGATAAAAGATTTGGCGAAAAATATGATAATGTACCGATGATTTTAAGTGGAGACTTCAGTATTAACTTTGCAGATGATAAAAAATCTACCATTAATTGAATTTCTAAATGAAACACAATTTAAATATATCCAATGATCGAAAACTCAGTACTACCAAATATAAAACGACGATCGATGCGGTTTTTACGAGATACTTAGATAAATTTGAGTCAAACATTTTGCTTTCTTACTTTAGTTACCATACGCCAATTGCATCTTTTTTAGAACAAAATGAAATGATTGAAAGTACAAGAAGTCTAAGTATTGTTGAAATTAATGATGGCAATCATGCAAACAATTAAAATAATGTTAAAAATCAAATACAGTGAAATTTAATTAAATATAAATATTATCCATAAATAATATGGTTGTATATCAATTGTTATTTCAATTAAATTGTATTTATATTTTGCCTTGGTCTTGTGCAGCCCGTAATATATTTGAATAATAAAAAACCATATAAACATATAAACATGCATTTAGTTGTTGCTTCGAGTGTCAATAGATGTGAAAACCAGATTGATGTTGATAATTTTAATTCAAACATTATGAAATTTCAGATTTTAATACTAAAAGTTCTAAGTTTTCACTTCCATCGGCAGTCTCTATAACTGTTTATCTTTTTGGCAGCTTATATTTTACTTTTTTAATTTTGCTCTCGGCAAAATTAAATTCTAGCACAGGTTTGTATCGTAAGAGCTCAGGTGCCTCCCTCTGGGTGTCAAAATTAATTGTGGCGATTGGTATCCGCCTATAGGGTGCCGCACTAAAAAGAGATACTAGCTTAAGGGGAATGTAATAGGTCTCCAATGGTTAGATATCAATCCGCAGCCCATTAGAAATTTTAAAAAAAAACATTTTCATTTATTTTTAATTATTTGTGAAAAACAAATTCCATTGGAATAAGGTACTTATCTGTTAAGGTACCCAAACCCGTTTGAAGTACTTTTTTAAAAAATAACGTACTGAAACATTATAAATGCTTTCTTAGGAATGAGTTTCAATAAATATTAATATTTATAACTAACAATATTTTTAAAAAACTATATTAATTTTACAAAACTTACAATTATAAGCGAAAGAAAAAGAAGAAAATATTAACAGGATTAATAATACTTCTAATCCCATTAATATCAATAATTTATTCTCACCATTACCAAAAAAAGAGAAAAAAGCAAAAACAAACAGCTGAAATTACTAACTTAACCACGCTTGCCATGGGGTGATCGTTTCACCGGGCAAAATTAAACGGTTAGATTATGATGTTCTTGTTGATTATTAAATTTAAAATTAACAGTTACTTATTATTAAGTTTTCTTTTTCCGTAAAATCTTTCTTTTTCCCTGCTAAACTTTGATTTTGAATGACGTTGAAAAACAAAAGTATTTTGTAAAAAATTGTTTACATGAAAGAAATTTAACATATTATGAATAGCCTTTTTCGTACCTAATACTTTTATTATTTTTGACACCATCTCAATATATGAAAAGTGATTGTTATTTTAAAAAAAATTGAAGGAATATTAAAAGCTTTGAAATACTCAATGTATTTCAGAAAGAAAATTTCATGAATGTAAGTGTTCAAAATTAAAGAAATGCTAACATTTTATGTTTTTGTAAAATATTTATGCAAAATAAGATTATCGTTGTTTTACGAATAAATTATAAATGAATGCATGAAATTTTTAAGAAAGTAATAATAAAAAGTTTGCTTTTTTATTTATTCTAATCTATTGTAATAGCTTTTTAAATTATGCTTTATATTTTTATACAAGCATATCTTAGGATTAAAAAAATTTTTTTTAATGATTCTATGAAGAGCAAAAAAATTAAAATAAAAACTCAACCATTTGACGCGAGTTTTATCAACATCTTTTTTCAAATGTCATTTGATTGGTATTCTTACTTTTAACAAATGTCTCTTTACTAAATTTTTCTTCAGGCATTTTTAGTTTGAAAAAAGCTTTGATTAAACAAAAAAGAGACAGAAAAATGCTTCGATTCTTTCAATTAATCTTTTTATTTATAAAATTTGACATTCATAAACAATGCATGTTGAAATATTTTTCTTTCGCTGCTTTTGAATTCGGGAAAACATTTAAAAATTAATTCAAAAAGGCTGTCATTCATATTTTACATTTGATAAATTAATTTTACGTTGATGAAAGAAAATAATTCGACTCTTGAAATATATACTTTCCTTCAAAAACTTATTTTTTTATTACTTGTTTTCAAATGTCTTGAATTTTTAAATTAGATTCTATACTTCAAATATTGTACTTATTTATAATGTACAGGTTAATAAAAATTTAATTTCAATATATTCACTTATTATTATTTATGCAATCCGTCTTTCCTTATGTATTTAAAACTCAAATATGCAATTTAGAAGTTTTTGAAGATGGAATAACCTTGTGTTGTTGGATCTAGTTTGAGATTGATTTGGTTAAGTTTTGAATTATAAAGTCGCTCTAAGCAACAATAGTGTACAGGTTACAAGCCTTGTCATCACACACAATTAGAATCAAGACCAAAATAATATATAATTCAAGTAATGCATTTATAACTGGCACTATTTTTTTTCTATAATTCACCGTTGTCTGGTTTATGCGCAAACTTGTGGACGACGCTGATATTGTTTAGGTAACTTTTTTTTTATCAGACCTGATTTCTGTGGCTTTGTGATACAATATAAAAATTGAACACCATACCCTTTAGTTTCTTCTAGCTGCAATTTTTCAGAAAAAAACTCCATTATTCAGCTCACAATATTGCAATTATTCAGTGGGGGAGTTCATTTATTTATTTATACAAATGCCAGACATTTGGTCACTAGACCATAAGTCTCCATCTATCTTCCTAATACATAAGAACAATAGAGTTAAAAGACAATAATGCAGTGCATTCGTCAATATGGTTCATATTCCTGGACTCTCCAGAGTCACAAAGAGTACAAGCTGAAGTGTCCTTTAGTCGAATTTTAAGAACATGGACATTCAAATCGGTGATTCCCAAAGTGGTCTATAACGGCCCCCTGGGGTCTACGACGGCCTCTAAAGGGTCTACATCAGCAGAAAAAAATGGGGGTCTATGAGGTCAAAATGGGGGTCTACGATTGTGGCTCTCATTTAACCAGTTCATAACTTTAATGAATGGAATAAATATTTCACACACACAGGCACTGTTACTCATTTACTTACGTAATATTTTATTATAATATACGCATATCTATCTATGACGTATTATGGAATATCGTGAGAAAGTTTTAAACTTTTTTTTTCAGTGGAAGATATTTCAGCACGTTTGCCAATTTTCATAACAAAAAGAGAGAAAGACTGGAAGGTACTAACTGAAGAGATGTTTTATTCAACCCAACAAAACTGATGCCAAATGTTAAAAATTTGCTGAAAAGCACGTGATTTATTCATCCCGTTAAAACCATTTTTTTGTTGATCAATTATTTTATATAACAGAAACTAAACTTTGATTTAATTAATACATGTTTAAAATCAAGATGTGTTCGTTTTCTAAAGTTTTTTACTCTACACTTCACTACAGTTAAAAATTTTAATCTTTTAAAGTAAGTAGCTTTATACCAGGTATCAAAAACACATTTAAACTGATGAATTTGAAAAAAAAATTCAATATTAAGTAAGCAGGGGTCTATCCCAAACCGGAAAACATGTCAAAGAGTCTATAAGACAAAAAAAAAAGATTTGGGAAACTCTGATTCAAACAATCGTGTCCAATCAAAAGACGAAATAACGCCACGGCTACAGGACGAGGAAAATCTGGAATGGCCAGCTTTGAACTAGTGAGACACTCCCAGACCTTTCCCTTAGCTTCCTTTGATAGGTAAGGGGCAAACCTTCTCTTAAATTCTAATTTAATTAGGAGTTTTGCAGAATTAAAAGTCATATGGCTATTAGTGGTTTGTAGAATAGTCGTTCCCTTCTTTGCCAGGAAATCGGATCTTCCATTTCCCTCGATTCCACAATGAGCAGGAATCCACAGAAATAAAATTGAGTTCACCAGAGTATTCAGAATCTTTCTACATTCGTAAATTAGTTCGGAAGTGCAAACTTTATTGTTGGAGATGGCCTGCAACGCGGTTTTGCTATCAGATAAAATAACAGCCAGAAGAAAGTATCTCTTCCGAGCTCTTAATAATGCGAGTTTATTAATATCATTCTATAAAGCAACACTAGAGCTATTGGCAACGGACCTCATAGTTTTGATTCTAGGCCAAGTGACGATAGCGACACCTTAGCTGGTACCCTCTACTTGCATCAGCTTCTCTGCACGATGGGTCCTCATTAGCTCTAAGGATCGAACTCATAATACGCCGACCATGTGTGAGTTAATGAACATAACCATTATCATACCGCAGTCTTCTGCAATTATTCGGAAGCTGTGGTTTAAACCATCAACGAAATAATCATCTCTCCAGATCTTTTTTTCTTTTTCTTTTCAGAAATTTAATTAGTACGAGAATGCAAAGTGTGTAAAATCTTTAACCGTTTTAATGTATGATTCAGAAAGCATATTTTTATCTGTAGTAAATACACTCTTATGGAAACCCTATATGGTACGTAATCAGTAGTACGGAAAGAAGGATCTGAGCCCCTGCTCAAATGTAGGTATATCCACCCCTGTGACCGTTAAAAGTAGATTGTATATAGCATATGTTGTCAAATACTCTTACAAATAATAACCGGAAACACATAAATGTGCAAGACTTACAGTTGCACAAACTGACTGACACCTTTTGACTGAAGGAGTAATGATGGTGTTTGGTGGTAGGCCTATACATGGATGATGGTCCTCACGTTGTAGCCAGTTGACAGATTGTTTGAAATTCCCAGTTTTTAGGACATTTGACCATAGAAATTATTCGAATCATTATCTTATTGAGGCTGAGTCTAGAACGAGACGAGCTTCGCATTGTGGCTGAGGCCCTAGGCCATACTGGCCCATGCCTTAATACGTCCCTGTGAGTAATCTAGATCGCCTAATGGTCGAAAAACTAACATCAGAAAATTTTTTGAAAGCAATGGTTAATCAAAAATTGTTTATAGTTTTTTTAGAGGAACCAGCAAACACTTTATATAATGTCGAATAAGTTAAAATAACTTTTAAACAGGATTTATAACAGGCTTTTATTGCTTTTTATATCCCACAAAAGTATATAAACCCAAAAATAGTGTTTGTGCGTTAGTTCCTACCTACAAACGTTCTGTAGTTGTAATGCCAAATTTGCGGTCACTAAATTTACAGGTCTAAAAATCTTCCAAAAGAGCTGCAAAGACTCGTCTATCCTTCTAATTCTAGCAAATTTTATGTAACATAGAGATAATTAGAAACTATTAATTGAACCATATGACCAAGTATCATGATCATATCTATAAAATTAATGTTTCCTATATGATTATTTTAAATTAAACAAAGTTTCATATGTGGTTAAGGTAGTCTAAGGGATATGGTCACAGAATTGTGACCAGGATGTCATGAGTTCGAACCCTAATAACACTAAAGGACCTTCATGTACAGGGGATGATGATCGTTTTAACGAGGCTCAAATTCATCATGTTAACGTAGTATGGAAGTTCGGAAAGGGGCTGCCTGCTCAGGTGTCAAAATAAGAGATTCATGGCCAATAGCCACTGTTGCTGTATAGTTCTATTTTAATAAACACTCTTACTCAGTCTTTAATATGTATAAAATATATTTTAAGCCTAAGAGGTTCATCTAACGTTATTCGAATTTAAACAGAAGATTTATCCATTTCTCATTTCAGCTTTTTCTATAAATACAACTCACTGAAAGAGAAAAAAATTGTTGTTTACTTTAGTCATTGAATTCTGTGAATCCTGTTAACAGTACCAAAAGATATGTCTCGTAATTTCGGTCGATAGTCTGAGAATTAGAAAGAAAATGTTTTAACTCCTTTTCATGATGAAAAAAGGATTTCATCACCAAAAAAAAGGCAGAAAATGTTTCAGAATTAATTATTCTCTCGATCCGTCTTATCCTTCGCCGAAATGTCATAATCGAAAAATTCTTCCTCGCCCCTCTAACTACAAAAACAAAACAGATCCTACCGTTCCCAGATATTAAAGAGAAAACCCAACTGCTTATTAAGCAAAAACACAGAACATGGAACAGAAAACAAAAGTGGCATTGTACATAGCTGCTTTTTAATTAAAAAAATAGATAGAGGAAGAATGCTCGCCGAAGAGAGGCCTTTTATTATTAATAAAGCTTTTTCCCATCGTGCTCTGCGCATGCAGGATTACGTATAGCAACCAACGGCGAAATCCGCGCTATTTTCATCCTCTCCCCCCCCCCCCTCGCTTGTTCGTATATAGGGAAAAGTGGAATTTTTCATTTTTACTCAAGGGTATTTATTAATATTTTTTCGTCGTTCTTTTCGATGTTCGAAATAGAAGTAGGTAAGAATTTGATTCCCTGAGAGAAAGCAGAGGGGGAGAAGTTCCCTTTATTTTTTCGAAAGGAGGGATTAATTTAAATCTTCTTCGGAACAAAAGTGAAAATTCGCCCTGGAGACCACGGGAGAAGATTTTATTCCTTAATAGCTATGCCGGCGCGCTCTGTCACGTAAACTGAGACGTCAAAAAAGAGGGGGAAAAAAGACAAAATTATATACTGAGATATTTCGTTTTGAGAGCGACATATGTTTAGAGGGATTATATATTCCGTTTTTTCCATTCTTTTCATGTAGTGAGATACTTACAACAATTTTTAAAAGATTACTATTGATTAATTTTCTTTCTTCGAATCATATTTGCAATCTAAATGTTTTGATGAATTTCTTTTGTCCTTACATTTCTATGCCTAATGAGAATGCAGTGCACATAATGGAATATTTCTTAAAAGACATTTGAAATTCCATTTCTTCTTATGCGTATGTAGAAAAAGAATTTATTTCCTTTTTTTGTTCAAGTTCATATTAAATTAAATACGGAGAATTGTTATCTTTATTTTGTTCTTTCACAAAAAAAACAGAAAGCGGTGAAAGCATTTATAATATTTATGCATGTAATGTAAAAGCTTACAAAATGAGTAGTGACAGTAGTTATTTATATATAACAAAACTGTGTTCAATTATGGAATAAAACTCATTTTACAGAGTTGTAATAAAGTAAAGAATACAAATATAATACATGTATACTTCTTAGTTTGATTATAACGGGAAATCATTTATCCTAAATTTGTGCAATGAACAAAAACATCTGCAAAATTATAAAGACATTTAATTATTTTCGTCGTATCCTAGAAGCGGTAATATTGTGCATTTCATTTTCATGTAGAAATAAATCCCAAATGAGAAGAGAGTTGGAAGAGTGAATGCATATTAATTTCACACTATAACAGCCCCTCTTCCCGTCTACCTTGTGACCCGGCTAAAGGTGTGGGAGGCAGTGAAGGATGATTCTACATGATAATTTCCAATTATTTATTCAACGCTTTAATTAACTCAAAAACAAATCAATGAATCACAATAAATAGAATTTTTTCGATTAGTCAACAGAGGTGAGGGGATGAGAGTCACGTTTATGTAGAATACTTCTAATAATTTACCCACTTTTTATTGATTAATCTTCTAACTTTAAACGGTAGATATGTAACTAATTGCCATATAGACCTCTTAATAATTTAAATATCAAAACGTACTATAAATGTCACTAATACCTGAACTGTAGGTAGTCTTCTTAACGTTTAATGTGTAATCCTGCAATACCTTTATAATTTCAACTTCTAATCTTTCTTCTCTCACACGGATTTTCTAACTCTCTTCCGAACATCTCTTATACTTATATCTCACTTTGTTATGCTTTAACTAACTAACCCTCTAACTCATCTAGCAAGCGAACCTGAACTATATATAATAAACTTAATTTGCATATCACGTTTTTTTTCTTAGGAGAAGGTTGTTATTTTTCATAGCCCAAAAGATTTCCCAAGAGGGTTAGTGGAAGGACGCTTATAGATCCGTCACAACACCATAAAGCAACACAAGGCTATTGACGTCAGACCTTGTGACTTTAAATCTCGATCAAGTGACGAGGATGATACGTGAGCTGCCACCCCACCCACTCTAAACTACCACATCACGCCAATGGGAGGAGTTTCAGTCACGACAGATTTAGGAAGCTCTATATGATGGGTCTCAACTAATAACAGGCTGGCCACGACCTCATGAAAGTGATCGTGGCTGCAAGAGAATATGGTGAATTATCAAAGAAGTAAGAAGGATGCCAAGTAACCCTTAAAACCATTAACAAAACTTATTAGCTTTTTCCTCCCTAAGGGATGCCAAATTAACAAGAGTCACGAGGGAAAAAATTACAGCTTTATGAATGGATTAAAAAGAGTATAATTTAGATTCCTGATATTTTTAAATTAAATTATAATAAATCAATACGCTCGTGTTAATTTAAAACACATTTTGTGATGCATGCACTTTATTTAAATTCAACAGAAACAGTAAGAGAGATTTTACGAGGGTCTTAACTTTAATAGTGGCAACACTGCTGTAAAAACGCTTCACAACAAAACCAAGGAATGTCGTGTAAACCACATGTGAGCTACATACCTACCTACCTTACCTCTCAGCAAAAAGACTCGTCCTTTGTACGTCACGCGCATTTGTAGTGACTCGAAGAACTGATCCTTGTTTTAGCTTGCGGTCTTCAGTAAGTGTTTTCAGGGTGCTTTTAAAGCAAGAACAACAAAGTTGGATAAAAATTGAGTGTTCCAGAGGTCGTACTGTACAACAATATCTCAGGCTTTAAGAGGCTTTGGGGGAAATCTGCATTGCCTTACAGAACTGTAGCAAGATGGGTAAAAGCCTTCAACGTGGGACGCCAAAATGTGGCAGACATGCACCGGCCAGGTCGTCATAGTGTCAGCAAAGCAGAAGAGCTTGCTGTTGCCGCACTAATGGACAGTGATCGATCCCATGATCTAAGTCATTGTGACTTAAAACCTAAGATGAAGGAAGAACTTCATGGCATTCACTTCAAAACTGTTCCACAGATTCTTGCTGCAGTAGACTGGTCCATTCTAGCAACCAACAGAACAGGCGCTGCAACAGGTGTTCTACAACTTCCTTATCGTTGGAAACGGGTTACACACAATGCTGGTGAACTATATCGAAGCTCTGTAAAGCATGATGACATGAATCACTTTTTTTTGTTCCATGTAAATAAATTGTTGCCACTATTAAAGTTCCAACTCTCGCATTTTTCAATCAAAATTATTTATGTGTGTCTCTCAAGCATCAATAGCAATTATATTTTCAAGAAAAGAAAATGTTTCACTTCTTGTCCTTTCCAGAGACTTTACTTAAAATCTTAACATTTATATATTACTTTATTTTTAATTGATTATTTCGCTTGAAGATAGATTTTCACAGAACACATATGTATGCAGGTGTTTGAATGGAATGTTGCCTATTGTTCACCAACTTCCTTAAATTTAAATGTCTTCCCATAGGCATTTTAATTTAATGAAGTCAGTGGAAAGCATACTTCATATGGTCTTATAAAGACCAAATGTTCTTTAGGAAAAAAATTATTAAATTTTTCATTATATTACATTTATTAAATTTAAAATATCTATGGGAAGCTATTTTTTCTTCCATGGTTTGTGCTGCTAACACTTCCATTGGAATGACAAAAATGAATTCTTGATTTTTAAGTCACAAACGCAGCAGCAAGAAAACTATTCGAGGAGATGTTCGATTGAATAAGCTGGTGACAATGTACAACTTTGCAAAAACCATGTAAACTTTGCCACTTGTGCCCTACTAAACACACGTGAAGAAAACAAGATAAGTTTGTAGTGCTTGTAATGTTCTACTATGTGTTGATCTTTGTTTTCTAAAATTTTATGAAAAGTAATAATTCCTAAGGTTATTCTTAAGTAAGAATTCTTCTTAAGGCCCTATCACACACGCATATTTAAAGCAACCTTTCACCAAATTTCTCATGCAAATGAGGGTGAAGGGTTGCCGTAAGCAAAACGACATGTTCTGACGTCAGCCGCGCTCTATCTCCACATTGAAAAATACTAGCTAATTTTTTGCTTCGGAAAACGAATATCCAATATTATTTCTTTTATTTCGCTCGCGCTTTTCTTGACGGGAGTAACAGAATTGGCGCACCATTCTGTATAAAAAATAAAACGCGGCTAAAATATTATACACCATTTAAATATTATACGTCGGTCGTATCTGATGCGTTTGACGAAGTCGAGGCTGCCATCTTTATCGCCATCTTGTTTGTAACGTAGGTCACCGAAAAACCCCATTGGCTGGAATTTCAAGTAATTTTTATTTGAAACAATTTTTTTCAGCTCACTGGGAAAAAGTTGTTTGGAGCCGTTGGCAACTAGGTAGACATTGTTCGGAAGCTTTCGGTTGCTTTCAAGAAAAATTGTTCCACATACGTGTACGTGTAATAAGGACTTTAGTAAGAAATAAATTCTTAAGATTTTGAATGCAAAATATATCTAATTTAGAACTACTTTTGTAGATTTTTGTATTTTCAGATTATATTTTAAAATATCAATGTAATGCGATGTAAAAAGAAATGCAAAATATGTGGCACTTATGAATAGCCCCTGGTCTTAAAAATCAAATTAACTTTAGATGAGAAACAAATAAATTTCTTTTTTATAAATCCATCTCAAACTCAAATTTAATTTAACTTAACATTACTTGAAAAAAAGTGGTCCTGTAAAGGGTTAATAAAAAAAGTACGCCGATAAAATATAAGACTGATTGATTGTTAAACATGACTAAGCACTAGTAGAAGTGACAGTTATTGAATTGAAAAATTACAGCTTTATAAAATTAGCAATAATTTATAGCTAATTTCTTTTTCCGTGAAGGGCAATTTTACAGGTTTGGAACAGAAAAGAAATTTAAATATATTTGTTTCCTTCCTGAAAACTTTTTTTAAAGGTAGCATATTTTTATAAATCACAAAACGCTTGCTCAGAAAGCATTGTTTATTTTAATTAAAGCATTTTTGAAGTGAAAACTTCTTTAGCGGCGTTGGGCACTTTTTGGTAGGGGAAAATCTTATGGGTTCGCGTCACCGACATGTTCTGACTGGCGCACGCTCAGTGTACTGTTCGCTTTAGACACTTTTTGGATGGGTAAAATCTCGTGCGTTCGCGTCACCGACATGCTTATAGTAGTATATCTGTTGCTATACAGCTGACTTATAGTGTATATATCTTATAAGTGAAATTGAATGGATTTAGTGAAAAGTTTAATGTGTATATACTGAGCATTGCTCGTTGCGATTCCGAGATTGGGCAATACATATTAATGATTGCCATTTATATTTCGCCTGGAAAATCTATGAAACAGATACAACAATTTTTATTCGAATATTTAATGATTTATGCAAAAGAAAGTTCTGAAATACTCGAAAAAAGATTTGGCGAAAAATATGATAATGTACCGATGATTTTAAGTGGAGACTTCAATATTAATTTTGCAGATGATAAAAATCTACCACTAATTGAATTTCTAAATGAAACACTTAATTTAAATTTGTCCAATGATCGAAAACTTAGTACTACAAAATATAAAACGACGATCGATGCGGTTTTTACGCGATACTTAGATAAATTTGAATCAAACATTTTCCTTTTTTACTTTAGTTACCATAAGCCTATTGTATCTTTTTTAGAACAAAATGAAATAATTGAAAGCAAAAAAGTCTATTGTTGAAATTAGTGATGACAATGGTGCAAACAATTAAAATAATGTTAAAAGTCAAGTACATTGAAATTTAAGTAAATATAAATAGTGTCCATAAATAATATGATTGTATATTAATTGTTATTTCAATTGAATTGCATAAATATTTTGTCATGATCTTGTACAGCCCGTAATATGTTTGAATCATAAAAAACCATATAAACATGCATTTAGTTGTTGCTCGGAGTGTCAATCGATGTGAAAACCAAATTGAAGTTGATAATTTTAATTCAAACATTATGAAATTTCAAATTTTAATACTAAAAGTTCTAAGTTTTCACTTCTATCGGCAGTCTCTATAACTGCCAATTTTTTTTATAGTTTACTTTACTATGTAGAAATGTACTTTTATATATGTCGTCTTCCCATAATATCAAATTTTTGAATTCTTCATATAACCTCTTTAGAAATTTCTGACGATTATATCTTCAGAAACTTATGGGCCGTTACATTCTTTCCAGAAAATATTCTTCTAAATGCTCACGAGGTCGTAGTATATTAGTGGCACCTTTCCGCGTAACTCGTCCAGAAAAACTGAAAAATCTTGCAGTTTGGAAAAGAAACGAAATGATGGGGGAAGGGGTTGACGGGGTGGAACGAGTTATTGGGGGGAAGGCAAGGAGAGAGAAAAATGTATTTCATTCCTTTCTCATCTCTCTGTCTTTGTCTTCTGATGACTTTTTCGAGGTAATAGAGTTTTTCAGCAGTTCAAATTACAGCGTGGGAAATCGGCGACCATCATTCAAGGAGTAAAAGGAGTAGGAGAGAGTACAGCCCTGGCACATCCCCGCCCCTCTCCGGTTTTCTGTAATTTAAGCCCCGGCGCCTTTTCCTCGAATGTTATTAATAATGAAAACTGGAGAAGTCGCCCGCACAGGGAGGGATGATGTCTTCATTCTTTTTCGGAAAGAAAGAGTTTTTCCTTTTAAAAATACCGGAGGAAAAGAGGAAGAGGGAAAAAAAGGGAAAAGTACCAGCTTCAAAAATGGAAATGAAGGGCTTGGTGCCATTTTGCGGGATAACATCTTTCGCGAAATATTGCAGAAAAACGACCATTAGATTATCACTAAAAGAAATACAAGAAGTTTTGCGGAACGAAATCATGAAATATATTTGCCATTATGTCCAATATTTTATTCTTTGGACAGTCTGACGTCGGATTTTCCGTCGGGTATACAAAATTTACTATATATGTCTATCTGTAATCCTCAGACAACTCTTGCGTAATATCTATTCGATAAAGAAAGAGAAATTCCATATGTACTTTCGGCGACAGCACTTGAGAAGTTTGATGTTTGATCTTCTTATCAAAATGTGTCTGGAATAGTAAAAAGCTTTCACAGCAATAGACACATAAATATAAAAGTGTAAATTTGAGCAGACTGATGGTATCAATTTTGCAAGAAATCGTCATCTGGGAGTTGTAGCAAGAATCACTCGTTCGATTAACTATTAGTGAATTTTTGAAAGTTACTTTTAAGGTATCCGAACACGTTGAAAATGACCAAATTCAGTCAATACAGATATTTTTGTTTTTTATTTTATTGAATAGAGCTATCTTTTGACTTTACGAAACATAATTTGTTTTGTTTCTACACTACCTAGAGGCCAAGTTACAATCAATTTTATAAATTTAGAAATTCCGGAAGTGGGGTTTTGATCTACCAGAAGAGGGCATTTAAATTGCTCAAAATCTATCATTGCGAGTCTGATAACTCAAAATATTACGAATGTATTTCTATAAAACTTTTTGAGCCTGATATTCATGTTTCTAGAGAATGTACTAAAATATTTCTTATTGTATGAATACTTTTTGAGTTATGGCTTCTTATTTAAATAATAGTCTCATAAAAATTGTAACATTTCTTATAATGGTTACGCAATCAGCTCTAAAATTTTCAAATTGTAATAAAAAATTTAAATTTTAGTACATTTTATAGATAAATGCATCTAATTTGTTTTAGTAATATTTTTACTAATATATATTTATTACTTTTTCTCTAACTGCTTTGAAGTTTTTCAAAAATATTGCTAAAATTTCACTTATAATTGTGATTTTTGTAAAATTCAGGTAATTTATTTTAAATATGGATAGTTAAATAGTAATATTTATTGGTATTGAGTCCTAAAAGAACATTTATAATGTTTTAAAAGTATTCCGAACGTGTTCGGATACCTTAAGTTTTTATATTCTTCAGCTTGCACCAGTGCTTCTCAAACTTTCAATATTTGTTTTACAATATTCAATCATAATTTTCATCGTGCCCCTCCATACAATAACAATGTATTGAATTCAATAATATTATACTTAGATGCTGCGATGCAAATATAACCTCTTAAATGCCACCAGCGTATATAAACGTCTCACTCAGCTAAAGCATTAATTGACCGGACGTATATATACATCTTTCCGAAGTACGACCTTCTATGTGCACTGCTATTCATAACATTATTCCAAAGGCTTTGGAATGCAATAGAAGGACCTTTACAGAGTTTGTAGAAGGTTTACTTATTTCACAAAAGATTTTACTTATTTATTCCTTTTCATCTCCCCCCTGTCCCTCTCTCCAATACATCACACACTTAGCCTACATGGAAAACGGTGGCATTGGGGAGCGAATCACGTAACTTTTAATAGGTAGTAAGGGATTAATTATTCTGTACAAATTATCAAGTTAGCTGTTAATTTTTGTATCTAATTTCATTTTTGACACACCCATGGGGTCACTGGTAATTATTAAACTCGAATTGTATAATTGTGTATAATTATTGTATGTAACTTGTATGTAAACTTATAATTTTTAAATTTATAAAAAATGTATTGTGCACTACTGATACATTTATAAGTGTATTACATCAGTGCAAAAGTGTACCTTATATTTTGTTATGTCAGAATGTATTTTGTTTGTTTACTTTCAGTAAAATAATAATTTTTTTTAATCTTTTATTTTCAACTTTTGAATAGGTTCGTGCCCCCCCCCTTTGGTAGAGTTATCATGCCCCCTTAGGGAGGCACGTCCCACAGTTTGAGAAGCGCTGGCGTAGACGAAACTCAGTCAGCAAGGAACGTGTAGCCGATCTTTTTGTAGGACCTTGATTCTTATAAAGCATCAACTCGCTGACCAGCTTTATTTTAAAAGAAAGTTAATCATATCATATATTACAAGAGATAATTTACAAAACGAATATAAATGGGTCATATAAACTAATTATGTCATATTTACATAGAAAATCACATAATTTGCATTATAACATACATGCATAAGAAGAAGAAAAACACACTCAAAACTTTTTCGATGCGCTCCTATTATGTATGATTGTATGATTTTGTATGGGATACATAAAAAAGTTAATCAAATCCGTATTATGGTTGTAAAAATTAACAAAAGGTAATTGAAAAAGAAATCAACATACCATACCATGGTCAAAATGACATGTAAGTTAAAAAAATATTTGCATAGGAAACCTAGTCGATATGACATTAAGTTTGGAAAATTATGGCCAAAGAGGATTTGGAATGGTTCTTTATCTAATCCCTTAGGGTCTTTACCCTCCCACTCTCGAAGGCCAAATTAAAAAAAATTATAGTGATCCGTGGGTCACAGATAAATTCACAGTCCTACTCTACACGACTGTCAAAAAATATTGTAGTCGGAAAATTTATATAAAAAAAGAAGGTTTTGTAAAAGGTTTCGTAATAGATCCTCCTTGGGGGATCTATTACGAAAGTTATTAAAGATCTATTCTAAGGGAATAGATGGAGTTTACAGATTTGTGCATTATATATATATGGATATCAAACACATCACTCAAATGTTTTAAATATAAAAAAATAACAGAAAAATGGCGTTTCTTACGACAAAATGCAAAAAAATGCAATTATTTTATTTGAAATTCTCTCAAATACAAAATGCCTTCAGTAGGCCATTCGTGGCCCGAGGGCTACGTGTTGAAGACCCCTACTCTAGGGGAAATACGTTTCAGATATAGTTTAATTGTAGAACCTCATTTTGTAAAGGAACCGTGATTAATGAAAAAATAGCCTTAATATTTAAAGTCAGAAGAATTGAGCTAGAGAGAGAGAGAGAAAAGTGAAATTATAGCTATTGAACGTGTTGTAGCTAAAATAAAAAAGAATTCATTTTTGGGTTGTCGGTGTCCTTGAGTACAGGAGTAAATGACTCGTTTGGATAGTATTGAATACAGCTGAATATCTGCATTGCCTGATAAGTACAGATTCTCTCTTATAAGTATTTAAAATAGTTTAAAACTGGCATGATCTACGTATCTTATATTAGTGGTTGTTAAGATTTAAAAAGGATTCGAAAGGTTAAAATAAATACTATTTTTTGTTTTAAAATGGCTATTCCTTATGTAAACCCTCACACAAACGCGAGCTGAAGTTTTCTACAGATTGAGTGCCACAAATTAAAACCAATTAGCCAACCGATACTGAATCATCCCATTAACAAAAATATGTGGAAATTTCATCACCAGTTTCATTGCGTATGTATATATTGCATCGTCTAATCACATTAAGGGATCCTGTGGTTAATGAATACCTCTTGCCCGTTATAAAAAGTTGATTTTTAAAATTAATTATAAGTAAATATTTTAATTTCTTCTAAATGGACATAATTTGCATGCATTTTGCTTAAGCATAATCCCTGAAAATTATAAATCAGATAAAAAAATAAAGTTAAAAAAGAACATCTTTTCTTGAAACTCACTATTGCCAATTTAAATCGAATAGCAGAAGTTAATGGGGGAAACTACCTTGTGGAGTTTTTAAATTGCATATTTTGAAGTATTTTTTCGATTTCTCATAAACCAGCAAATTATTCTCATGTTAATTTGAGTATTTTACTGTTTGTGCAGTAAAGTACAAAGTTTAAAATAAAAGAAAAAATTTGTTGTGAAATTATTGTATTTTTTAAAATAAAATAAAGTAGGAACACAAAAATAATAAAAACTATAATTAGCCTTCTTTCTGTTAACCCCCGGATAACTTTTGAAAGACATACAGTAGATCCTACATTTTTATATAAAATTAAAACTAAAGAATGTCTGTATTCTGTGTACCTCAAATTTTAAATTTATCTTTTATTTCAGTACTTTTTAAAATTTAGGGAATTAAAACTTTTGAAAATCACTATTTCTTTTCCTATTCATCATGTTACAAAATAAATTCTACTGATCCCATTCCAAAATTTGAGGCATACAGAATACATATCTACAAGTACAATGCACATGTAAAGTATCATTGTTTTCCAACTGAAACTTTTTTTAAATCTAGTGAAAAAATGGGAAATTTAGAAACTAAGAAAATCAAGTTTAAAGATTAAATTTTAATTTTTTTGTATTAAAATAAATCTCTTAACTCCTAAAATGTAGCCGTTTCATATGTTGAGCCTTCTTTTTCTATAAAGTGACCATGCATATTTTTTTTCTCATTCTCAGGTCTTGCGGAGATATAGACTTAATATATGTTCCATTTAGTCATGCATTGTTAGCCTAAAAATCAGAAATGACAGAAAATACTTTATTTTAAAACCCGGATGTTTCATAATATCTAAGCGATCAGCTATTCCATCATTAAATATCAATTGTTATTTTGGAAAATCCCGATATTTTTGGCCAGTAATTCCAAGCTGTACAATTGAGACACTTTAAGTTTTGAATCTTTCTACCAAAATACTTCTTCAGTAAGTTGGGTAAAAATATTTCGGTAACAAAGGATATTAAGCTACATTCATAAACATAATAATGCTATGTTTGTTAATTTTTTTCTTTTTGTGATTTTGCGCTTTAGTAAATAAATTATAAAGTAGCATCAGATAGGTTTAGAGCACCGCTTCATTATTTATTGAACAACAATAACGATATGTACCCCTATCATATAAAAAATTAATAATATATTCCAAATTCAAACAGAGCCTGGTGAGTAAAATGTCAAACCAGGTGTCAATCTCATCACTTGACCGTGATTTAAAACTAAGAGGTGAGTCGCCAATAGACCTCATGTTTGCTTAAAGGACACGATTCTGGTAAAACAAATATACAATCAAAAAGAAATTACGAGTTTTGTCTTCAAAATGCCTCATATGCTACTGCAGCATAAATAAACAAAATAATAATGTTATCAAAACGATTTCTTCTTTAATTAAAGACAATAACTTTTTATTTTCATTTTCTGAGGCAATAACATTGGAATTTTACTTTAAAAAAAATACGAACGATCCTGTTTTTTGCATTGCTATATAAAAACCAAGAAAGTTCTAAAAAATATTTTATGTGAATATTCTTAAGTGATAATTAATACAATAAATACGAATTTAAACAGTTTTTAAAATAATTATAAGCAATATTTAATTCAATGCTTATATGTACTAATTTTAAAATTCTCTACTTGGGTATTATAGTAGTATACATAAATTGTTAAATTTTGAATTCCATATGGTTCTTTTGTGTAAGATTTGTAGCATTAAGTAATATTTGTGGAGGTCTCCACTATTAGGGATCTAGTGACGTCTCAATGGTCATGTAGTTTCACTTGGGAAATTATTCGCAACCGGACATTCCGACTCTTATGTTCTCAGGCAAGTCAACCTTGGACCTCCTCTTTTCCAGCCAACAGAAAGATGACTGGTGCAGTTCCCACATCAATTTCTGACCTCTAAGTCCACCGCGTGAGGGGTGACTAGGACTAATAGCCAAATAGTAATCTCGGTTACGTCCAAACGGAAATGATTCTGCCTCACGTGTCACTTTTTTGGGCGTGACTTGTTCCATCTTTAAATAGACACCAAAAGGGGAAACCTAGAGACTCTCGATACGTTATGGAGCTTCACAGACGCTAGAGAGACACTTCTACAGCTTCAACACTCTATGACGCCCCAGCCCAATCCAACGGACTCTCCCTCCCATCGACATCCAGATTCACAAGGACCTTCTCAGACCTACAGCGACCTATCAAGGCTCACACCTAACGCAGCCTTTCACAGGAGTGATCTGGCTTTAACTCCGACCTCAAAAGCGCTGTACCTTACCAGTGCTGTACTATATTCATATTTATGAAAAATATATATAAAAGTTAACTTTTTAATTAATTCTGCAAAGGCGCATCATAAAACAAATAAATAAAGCAAAACTAATGAATGCAAGGCAAACTGTTAGCCAATCATGAAGCTTTTAGTTTTACCATAAAGTAACGGTGTTTCATTGGCTGACTTGCTGTGGAAGATTTTCATTATCCAATCACTGTGGTGCGCTCCAAAAGACCACTGAGTAGAATGCAGTCCAAAATACTTCTTAGATGACTATCTTCTGTTATTAAAATTCCCTGAGCTTTAACCAAATTGCTTTATTTTTATTTATTTATTTTTTTTTAAATTTTGTATTCTTATAAAGAAAAGCTAAATCAATATGCAAAAAAGATCCATTTTTTTAATATTTTATTTTGGAGCAACAAAAAATAATAATAAAAAGAATGCCAATGTACATAGGCTGTAAAATCTATGAAATTTAGCAGGCTTTTAAAGGTTAATAAAAAAAAATTTAGAAAATTTCTATAGTTGGAAATTTTACTGCATTTATTATCAAATAAAATATATAAAAAATAGTAAAAATGTTATCAAAGAATATTTTAAGAAATCAGTAACTCCTGCTTTTGAATAACTTTATAATAAGTTCCGCTTAGAGTTTTTTTCTTCGCATAATTCAAAGTTTCAGAATCACTTCACTTATAACGAAAATTGATGGTACACTGCTTTTAATGCGTTAGGTTACAGTTATTGGATTTCATATTTTTTTCAATTAATTTTAAGTGATATTTAATATTTTTATTTATAATTCTACGTTTGTATCATATAAAATTTTCTTATTTACATATTTTTTTAATCTAATTAGTTTTTAATGACACAGAAGCATTGCACAAACATCTGCTTCATAATATAATTTTTTGTGAGTATGTTTTGACACCTTTTATCTGGAAGTGGTTTAAGGGGGTAGGTTCACGAAATAAGGATCTGTATCTCAGTAATGTTAAAAATAGGTATTTTTAAGGAACATTTATAAACATTCTATTAAACAAAAATCTCCAATATTTTTTACTAAATATTCTTTGAATCATTATACATACTTTAATCAGAGATTTTAAGAATAGGATGACTAGATAATTTTTTTTAAAAAAAAATATTTCTTGCACTAATCTGGGTTTTTTTTTTTGCAAAAACAGGGAATTTTCATGATGTTTAATGCTATAAATTAAATCAAAATATTTTTTGAAAAAAATACCTCGATTAAAGTATGTATTAGAGTGTAATTATTAATTATGCAAAGTTATAAGCTGTTAAATACAGTAGTTTAGGAACAAATGTTCCTTATATGGTAAAAATGTTAGTTTTGAGAAAAATGGAATTTTGTAATTGATTTAGTAGACTTAGTAGACAGGTGGTAAAATATTTTCAAAAAATTATTAAAAATACTTTTACTGCCCGTAGAATGATAATTTTTACACCATTAGAAGCGTAGAAATTCATATTTTATTAAAATGGGAAAAGTGAAAAATGTGTTTGGGGGCGAAATTCATGAACCTACCACCTTAAAGCAATATCAATAGACTCACATGAATGTTCTTGGTGAAGGACTTAGTCATTTGTACCTCGGTCAAGAAACGAGGACGATACCTGAGCTGGAATACCATTCTTTTAATTTACACATAATGCCATGGGAGAACATTGAGCTTCAGATTAGATATGAATTAAAATTTTAGTAAAAAATCACATCACAAAAAAAATTAAAAACATTTATTTCATTTTCCCCTCCTTCCTAGCCATGCTTAGCCTAGTGGTCATGAACACGAACTCGTGTAGGAAGGCTTTGTTTAATCGTAAACTTTAATGCTAATGCCCCTTTATACTTGCCGTTTTGCAGGGGCTGGTCCACGTTAAGTCTTTCGAAGTTCAAAATCCTCCAGTGGGAGTGATGTGGAAGTTTTGACAGGGGATGATAACTCAGGTATCATCCTCGTCACTTGACCGGTGTATAAAAATTCGACGTCCAGCACCAATAGACCTCGTGTTGCTTTAGAGTTGGAGGTAAATAGAGCCTAAAAGCTTTCTTTCAAAATGCAAAATAATTAAATCATTAATTATTAAGTAAAAACCCCTACAAATTTAAAATAATGCTTAGACACTTATAAAAATACTATTACCAATTAAAAAGTTAATAATTACAATTTTCCCTTTTTGAGCATGAAGCACGTGTATCAAATATTTTTTCATTTTTAATTTGCTATTATAAAGTATGTAATACGGGAATTAAACAATTTTAAATCCTGTTTTTACTCTGTGCCTAAATACCTAAGAGCTCATTAAACGTCAAAAAAATTAAAATCTTACGAACTGTAATACAAGGGTCGCTATAAATTCCTTAATCATTCAACTAAAATTTGCTTTGAATCGTTAAAAAAAAAATTAAAAGCAACCGTAAAAAAAATTATCTTTATAAAATCAACAGCTTCTGTATACAACGAAAGTAAACATGTAATTAACATTCTTTCAGGAAGGAAAAATCAACAGGAAAATAGTTTAAATTCTAACAAAGTTAAGACTGCATCTTGGAGGGGCAAAAAAGTGTGCTAAGCTATGCAAACTACCTTCTCCAAATTAAAAAACAAATAAAAAAATTAAAAAAGAGAAACAGAATATACATAAATAAAATTCTCATCGCGGTAAAATTCCGTGGCTCGACGATTTTACACGCCATTTACTTCAACTCAGAAAGAGATTTTAAAAGGGGAAAAAACCCGAAGTTACTCTTTTTTTCCCTCCACATCTTTTACTTTTTTCTTTGCCTTATTCTTTAAAACCGCATTAGGGAAGAAAAATTTGGCGACGAAATTAAGGCATTTCTTAAAATCCGAAATTGCGGTCTCTCTTTTTCGCTTGCCTAATCACAAGCGGTGAAAGCAGAAAGGAGGAAAATAAAATTAAGGAACGCAGATCATATTTCAGAAAGAACAGAGAGAAATTCTTCAAAAGGGTTTTAATTTTGAGCCCTGCATATTTGAAGATGTCAGCAAGATTGGCGAGGTAATATTGATAGAATCAAAGTAATGGACTGATAAAAAGGAAAATTAACATTCTCTTTATAGGGAAATTAGCGGATTTTTTTGCTGAAGGTATTTTAACAATTTTTCTGATGCAGCACTTTGTATTGTAAGAGTATTTGTTATGAGTGGTATTATATTTATCAAAAATAATAAATTTATGTTCTGAGATTTTTAAGAACCTCATTATCTTTTTCAGTTAAGAACTTTACGGAATACTTAAAACTGCTTACGTTGTCATAACAACAACAACAACGAAAGGATTTAATTATTTTCTAAAGATTAAAATACTGTTATAAAAGATGTAGACAAGCTATTTAATTGCAGTTTGTTCATGTCAAAAAACGTATATTTTAAACATAATGAGTGAAAATTCATTGTCTGGTCTTTATAATAGCTGCAGTATGCAAATATCATAATAAAAGACTAAAAAAAATTACATTAAGATAGTGTAACGGTATAAATTACTGTCAACTTTCTTAGAATTTTAAAAATATCTCTATTGTAAATGGTGCTTTAATTTTTTTCTTTTTAATTTAGTAGTTTGAACTTTGCATATTCTTAAAATACGTGATTATCATTAATAATTTTTTCTTGCGATTTCCTAATTAAATATCCTGTTTTCCAAGTTCTTATTACTTAAAATTTTAAATAATTACCCTTAATGTTGCCTTAATTTTAGACATTTAGTCATTTTTTTGCCTGTATCTCCTATGTCAAACGGGATCATGCTTAATTTTTTTTTCTAAATCAAGACAACGCGCGAGTATCATGGTCTTATCAGTTTAAAACAGACATAGGTTTAAAATAATGTAAGCCTAAATTTCGAATTGCGAATACATTCGACAAAAGTTATATAAGATTTCACAGAACTTTCTGTTTTAACCCATGATTTCCTCATCAATTTGATTCCAACTTTTATCCCGGGATGTACTTTCGAGTATTTTTTTCATTTTCTCTCTCAAAATAGCGTAAAGAGTTTGAATACGATTCAAAATAAAAATAATGGTTCCTTCTGGAATACTAAATTTGCTTACTGCTATTGAAGACTCAACCATTGGGCTAAACTCATGTGACGTCAGCTGACAACTGCAACTATGTGTTTTCAGCCAATCAGCTCATGCGCCTCGGTGTTTCCAACTTTTGTTTTTGGCCGAAACTTTTTTTAGAGTATCGGGCAACATGCGACAACTTAAAAAAAAAAAAATGGAGGTATGTGAGGATTTTGTGTGTGTGTGTGTGTGTGTGTGTATGGTCTTTAGATTTGTTTAGTACATTTTAAGAAAAGTATGCTAAAATTAAGAAGAGAAAAAGAAATTTCTTTCCTAAAATGGATAAAAATGGATAAAAATTTACAAAAAAAACATAAACGCGGCCCATTCTGTACCAAAAGTTTATGAACAAATTTTCAATTTTTCAATTCTGATATGTTGCTATGTTATTTCTTTTTGAAATGACCTTCAGGATAAGAGATATTTTATTTTTTACAAAAACTAGAGCACTTTATCTTAGTTATTATATGAAATTGATAAAAAAAAAAACAGTGATTATATTCACATACGGGACCGTTAATTTTATAATAAAGCAGTGATTAATACATCTGAAGGTTAAAAATTTCTACTATTATACAGAACATACAAAAAGAAATTTCATTCAATTTTTTTCAAAACGTTTTCAGCAATTGCTGGCCCCGTTTGAGCATTTACAAAAAAAAAAACACACACACATTTTGAGTAAAACAAGTTTTAAAGTATGACATATATCTTGCTTAAAGTAATGGCATCTGCTTTTACTAAAACACCTGTAGTTTTTGTTCTACTTAACGGAAAATAATAAACTAGGCATTTTTATAAAGCTTATAAGATGGCTTATAAAATAAAGTTAAAAAAAAATGTCAATTTTTGGCAAAATTCGCAATTTTAGGGTAGTCGAATACCTCATATGTCAACATTAATAACGCTCTATAGGTAAATGAAATGCACTTGATTTCAAAATGTACATAATATAAAAGTTTTCTTTAAAATTGTAACACTTCTTGAAGAATCTTAATATTTCAACATCTTTATCCGATTATCAAATTTAAAATTGCAACTAAGTTTTGCAAATAGAGCAACAATTCCATGAGGATCAAGTGATTGCATTTTTTATGTAATCGTAGTGATGTTAGCCCATTTCTCATGAGTGAGTGAACACTAACGTCACACTATTCAGCTACTCGAGGGCTTTTGGAGACGGTCCTCGTAATTTTGAAATAGGGTCAAGTGATGAGGACTACATCTGAGCTGCCACCTCTCTCCTAACTTCCACACCATACCAACGGGAGGACATATGAGCCTTACACGGCGGGTCTTCAGTGGTACTAGGCTCAAACTCACGACACGCCGGCCACGAGTTCTTTACTTTCACCATTAGGCTGCCGTGGGCACCATATTTTTTGGATATGAAATATCAAAAACTACAGATAAATACAGTCAGCGTTTTTCCATCTGTGGGGTGTGCCTACCTAGGGGGCGTGAAAATCCATTGGGCGAGCATATAAAAAAGTCGGAAATAAAAGATTATTTTTAAAAAAATTGTTAAGGAGACATGGTACGATTTTGGCAAAATATTTTTAATTTAAGGATTTTTACAATTTTTTCCGTTGCCTCCTTTGTGTGTATACTATTAAAAACAGATTTTTTGTGCTCAAAATATCATAAAAAGATAGCCATTTAATTTTTTAAGAAAAAATTTGTGAAGTGATTTTAAAATACTGCTCGTCCTACAACAATTTACGTACACGCATGAAATTTGGTTTACAAGTACTCCAAACTATGTATAATAAAAGTTGGTATGGGTTTTGCTATAACATGATTTATATTTGTACAATACTTCTTTTTATGAACGCTTATTGAAAATTTCTTAAGAAATGTATAAATTTTGAGTTCAGTTGTTTTTAAAAAAATAAGTATTACTTTGATTCAAAAATGCATACCAACTTTTGTTACATGTACTGTTAGCAATAGGTAAAAAAATTCAAAGCATTAGGCACAATAGAAAAAAAGCCTTAGCATTTTGAATGAAGACAAACTAGTTATTTTATCTTTCTCTGAGATAAGTAAGTTTAAAGTTTTGAATTGCCAAGGGATGTGAATAAAAATGAACGTAAAAGCTATCACAGTTCTGCGTTTCTTAAGTTTAGAGTTTTCAAATTTTGTGCTGTTATATAGAAAAGTATGTAAAGAATAATATTTAGGCTAAAAAATTTAGATTTGATTTTTTGACCAATTTCAGTCAATTAAATCATAGTGGGTTCCCTTAATTCACTGAAAGGAAACAAAGCAAAGTATATACCCTGAACTGTTAAAAGTAACATAATACTTATCTTTACTTAAAATATTTACCTTAAAAATAAAAAATACAAAATTTAATTCTTATACTGATAATTTGCACGGTTGATAATTCAGGTCATATTATATCTTAAGCGTTAAAGTACATTTATATTGCATTCAATATATTGTGGTTGTATGAAAGTGAGGAGGGGGCATGAAAACTATGACTGAACTTTGTGTCACCAATATTAAAAATCTGAGAAGCACTGATGTAAGTACAAAATTAGTTTGGGAACATCACGTGTGTGTGTAAAAGTTACATACATAAATATCAACTTTACAGTCTTTTTCAAAACATTTTTGTTTACAAAATACATATTTAAATATTTCTAAGCAATCGTAATAGCTAACCAACTGTTTTCGTCAATTCATTAAGCTATCAACGAGTTAGGGATTTTTATTGAAGGTACATTTCGTCAGAAAATCCCTCTACCATTATTAATGTACGGGCTTAGTAAAAATCACTGAAGCCGCTACTTTCCGAAGTGGGTATGTTTGACTAATTGACTATTTTTTAAAAGCCTGCAGATTGGTATTTTAATCTCTGCAGACCTAGTATATTCCCCAGGTACTAGCATCACTTTTTAGTGCGGCACCATATAGGCAATACCAAACATCGCAGGTAATTTTGACGCCCCCCCCAAAGAGAGAGGCACCTGAACTCTGACGATGCGAACTTTGATCTAGGAATTTAATTTTGCTGAGAACACGAATCCAAACAAGCACTCAAGGGATATTTTAGAGTTCCGCATAATAATACGACATAAATGCTGTCTTTTTTCTTCATCATGAAGGTCCACTGACTTGGGCCAGGGTCGAACCCGCAACCTTAGGTACAGAACAGCGACAAACCAACTACCCCACCCAGCCGGCACCAATTGATTATTAACGTCGCATTGGAAGATACAAGAAAGCTATTGGCGATATAGACCTCGCATTTTTAAATTCATACTGAACAGAAAAATGTAGCTAGAATCATTTAACAAATAATAAAATTAAAAATCTATCGGATAAGGAATGTATTTGAATTTGTAATTTTTCTTAACTAGTTGATGCGGTTATATTCTGCATCGTTTTCCTTTGAATACATTATTCTTTATAATTAATTAAATTCAGAGAGGAAAAACTTGATGATTAATATCTTTAATAATGCATTTTATTAAAGTAAATTTCATTATAAAACTCATTCCGGAATAATGTATTCATGTGTTCAAGAAATTTATTCAACGCTGCTTCGAATTTTTCAAAATGTAAAAAGGATCATATATTTTAAAAGCCTAGAATTGGTTAAAGATTCATGAAGCGGTATTATTAAGACTCTCTATTGAAGGAGGATACAATAATGTACACAAAGATTTTCCCGAGATTGGATTTGTTATACAAAAATGTCTTTTATTCAGGAGTTGGCTGCATTATAATGCCTTAGGGATGAGAAAGACAAAGCTCCCAAGATTAGGTTAAGAAATATTTTTATAATGAGTTTCAAAATGCGTTAGTGAATATATATACTTTGTTATAATGATAAATTTTATGAACACATTATTCTTAGTTTTTCTTTTACTTTACTCCTTACAAAACGTTAAAATAATAAGCTTGTTTATTCTATGCATTCCTAAGCCTACTTAATTATGAATTGATTTAAAAGCTGTAAATGCGTACATTTAAACAAATGAATTTTATAGAAAAATAAGAGTAATAAAATGCTGAATTGTATGTATTGAGAGTTAAAATTGATTTTAAGAATTTAAAATAAAGTTGGCTCTTTCATATTATTTATCGACCATTTCTGTCAAATTAACCCTCAAAAGGGCTATATTTTTCTAGTTATGTTGCATTAAAATACTTTTTTTCTATTGGAGACAGATAAAATAATTCTCGTGCACCACAAATATCACATGTGAAGCTTACAGAAAAGTAACAAACAAAATAAATAAAATAAAAAGTAAATATCAAAACAAAATTACGAAATAATGAAATAATAAAAACGAATAAGTTACGAAACAAAAAATGCATCACAAAATAATGCAATTTCGTAACAATGCCAATACAATGAAGTTATAAAAACAGAGAAATGAAAAATTTACAAAAGAATATTTAGCTCATAGTTTAAATTAGTTTGACATTTAAGACCTTTTGTTTTGGTGGGAAATACATTTTCCACCGCCCACTGGGAGCTATTTAAAGGTAGGACATCTTGTGTTTTGCATTTTTATATCGCATTTCAAGATGTTTATGAAAAAATAATTGGTAAATACCAAAATGTACAAAAAATATTAAAAATTGGATATATTTTGTATTGAAAAAAAATTAAGAATTCATGCATGACATTTCCATGAATTTTCAGAAAAAAGAAATCAACATACAAGATGTGACACAAAAAAATGAGACTAAATGTGCCGCTTTAAAAAGAGTAGAGTTGGCAACAACTGTTTTGATGACGTCATTCCACACCACTTCTCTATCCATGTGGCCAGTTTTGCAATAACTGATCATGCCAGTTGAGAGTGTGCTGCGTCATTGAGTGAACACATGCAACTGCATTCTGCTGAAAAAAATGTCGAATCAACATTAGGATTCGTGTGAAACTTAAGAAATCAGCCACGAAAACATTTCAGGTATCGACCGAGGTTTATGGAGATGAAATTTTGTCTCATGTACATGAGTTTGAATAGCATAAGTGGTTTTCAGGGGGAAGGGACTGTGTGGAAGTTGGTGAACGTGCTGGGCGCCCAAAGTAAGCGATAACAGACCAAAATATTGCCAAAATTCGTGATATGAGGGGGTTCAATAGTCAGATTGTTAATCAACACATCTAAATTGAAATACTAACAAGACTTGATGAAAAAATTAGGAAAAAGAGGCCAGAATTGGGAAGTGATGGACGCCTGTTGCACCAAGACTATACACCCACTCTCAAGGTCCTATTTGTTAAGCAATTTCTGACCAGCAGAAACATTGCTGTGATGGGGAAACCTCCTTATTCCCCTGATTTGGCCATTGCGACATTTTTTTATTTTCTATAATTACATCTTGCTTAAAGGGAACCCATTTTACCTCAGTTAGAGAGTTTTTAGGCAAAAAACGGAGAATATCCTGTAAGGCATTTCAAAAACCTCAATCCAGAACTGTTACCAGCAATGGCAGCCCTTAATGCAGAAGTGTGTGATAACTGAAGGGAAACTACTTTGAAGGTGATAATGTGAAGGAGAATTGATTCAGTACGAAAATGATTTAATGGACCATTCTGGTGTGTGTGTGTGTGTGTGTGTGTGTGTGTGTGTGTGTGTGTGTGTGTGTGTGTGTGTGTGTGTGTGTGTGTGTGTGTGTGTGTGTGTCGTGCCTCGTATAGTGGGGCATTGCAAGCTGTACAAACGTGTCTCGTTCTGTTCTAAAGTTCTTTAGTAGATCACAAACGGCAACGTGCATGCAGTGGGTTTTTTTTTTTTTTTTTGTAAATTTGGCAATAATTGTGTGCCATGTGGAATAGTTTCCTTGCTGCTCAGGAAACTTACAGACCGTCCTTTTTATTTTTGAGTTGAAAATCCAGAAATCAGTTGTCGTGCTAACTGAAGTTGTAAATTTAATTGGTCTTGAAGTTCCTAATCTCTTTTACTCATTTTCCATACAATTAAGGCATTAGCAATTGCTAGATCAATAGGAAAGGATAGAATTCGAACCCACTATATTTTCGGGAACAACTTTCAATTTTATATAATTCTCGAAGTTGATCAAAGTGATCAAAACATCCTATGATTTCACTTATAGGTAAAAAATAGCTTCCCATCAACCTATAAAAATTAATGAAGTATACTTACCACGGTCTTACAAAGGTTATAAAACACGTCGTCCATTCAAAAAATGCCGCCAAATGTCGTCATCGTTGTTATTATTATTGTGATCGTGGCGCACCTCCGGTATAGTAGTTAGAGAAGCTGACTGCTGTGCCGTAGGGTCTGGGTTCGAATCCCATAGAAGGCATAGATGTTTGTAAATATATAATGCCATTGAAGCAGGGGGGTACTATAAATAGCCGTCGAGCCGCAAGTCCTCTCTTGAGGTTGGTGGTAAGGGAAGAGAAGTGGGAGGCCCCTGGCCCTTCCCAGGGTAATCTCCCTCAAAATTGAGGTGTAACCGAGAGAAAAATCGTACTGTCACCTGTATGGTGCTCAAGTCTACGGCTAACGACCGTCGTACATCTAGCCCCTTGCCATGATGAATTTCGTGGACCTGGATCTGATGCAGTCGAGATCAGGTGGCATAAGAAGTAGCAACAAATAACATTATTGTGATCGAACATGCATGGGAAAGGTTTCTACCAGAATAGTACACACATGAATTTTTCAAGGGGGAGGGGGGTTCGGGGTCGAAAGTCCATTATTCTCGTATTATGCTCCAATACGCCGCCCAACATATTCCTTTGATTTTGTCGATTTTCGGTAACAAAAAGCAGTAAAAAATTAATTATTGAATTAATAATTAGTATTAATTAATAAAATTACTTATTAATAACAAACATACTATATACGCATAGGATTATAATCAATCGGAAAAAAGCCAAGTGCTTTGGAGGGGGAGTTCCGGACTCGAGGACCTCCCACCCCCTTTGTGTGCGCCCCTGGCCCACTGTTGGCTGCATATCACAGCATCTGTCAACATCTTTTCATCTGTTGAATTGATCGATGGTATAATAAGTAAATATTATAAATATTAGTTTTTTATCTGAGTGTGTGCTTAGTTTTTTTAAAAAATCTATTAACCTAAGAGAATATTTAAAATTGCATTGAAATGCCATTTAACATAAAGTTAGTAACAAAAATTAATTCCTTAATATATTGAAGCAAACGTCTTTAGATAATTTAATGACTTTTATAATGAAAAGAGATAATTTAATAAAATAAGGTGACTTTGTTAATACATCCTGTAGTGTTTAACGAAAATGCAAACAAACTTTCTTTTACTCTTGAATGTATTTTTTGTTACAGTTTTTAATATAAATTCACTTTATTTTCCTAGAACATTTTGTTACGCAATTTAAATCCATGGTTCTTTATTATAACTTTCGAGATTTAGAGGCTCTCTCATACGTTTTTCGTAATAAAGTTAGCGAGTATTTAAAATTCCCTTAATAATTTAATTTCCGCCTAAAAATCTTTCGTAATTTAATTTCTGCCCGGGTTTGTTAACTCAGACTTTCCAACTCCCTTCACTTTAATTCGTCTCGCCAGATCAACCAATTAGCGAGTCAGCGCTCATCAACTAATTTTAATTGAGAAAATGTCCGTAATTTTTTAATTAATGATTTTATTAAAATTTAATTTCAATTTTTTAATTTTAGCTTTTGGAACAATTAAAAAAGGTAATTTCTTTTCAGTACTTGTGATCCGGAAGAAAAGAACTTTTACTTACCAGGAAGCTTACTTTTTAGATTTTTCTCAAAGCAGTTAATGTTCTAAGGTTATCTTATGTAGATTTTATAAAGGGTTTTTATTTTTGTTTGTCTTCTGAGTGCTTAATTTCAATGCTTCTACAGAATTGACAATTTAATGTAAAATAACTGGGTACCTCGAGAGGTTTCTACCTTAAAACTAACCTATGGCGTTTGTTTATGTCATTGAAAATTTAAATTTCCCTCTCCACCGTACTTACAATGAAACATAGGTTTGAGTATAATAATACCTCGACTTACGTGAACCCTGAGTTACACAAATTTCATATGTCATCGATTTGTCTTTTTTTTAGCACGCTTTTATAAGCTTCACTTGTATGTAACGGAATCTTTGAACTCGATTTTTATCCACTTAAAAGGTCAAATTAATTTGAAACTTTGCTCACTTGTCCAAGACCGATGACAATACAATAATTTTATAGTTTTGTTCCATTTTCCTGATTAGGATCATCAGGATTAACGATATCCCATTTCCAGATTTGGCGAAAAATTCCAGATTTGACGATTAAGATTAAGTTATAACCCTAAAGCAAAACGCCAATGGGTATTCCAGATTCTAAGAAATGACGCATTTAAGATAAATTCATCAATGAATAAATACCAGTTTGAAAAACTAAAAAAACACGCTTTTATTGTAGATCGAACTAAAAAATTGAAAGATAAATTATAGTATTAAAAAAAATAAAAAACACGCTTTTATAGTTAATTGAACTAAAAAGTAATTCTTAATATAAGAATAAAATTATGAACGAGAAAATTAGTATCATTGTGCTAAAAGCGTGGGATACTTTGTACTACATTTTTACACTAACTTAACATTTCGGAATAGAATTAGTAAGAAATTAAAACAATTGATATGGATCACACCACGCTTTTACCATAATGAGATTAATTTTCTTGTTAATCATTTTATTGTTATATTAAGTATTATTATTAATTTTATTATTATTATTAAAGGATTGGTCCAATGTCCTGGATATGTTGGGGCAGGATGTACTTTTTCGAAATTAACTGCATTGACCCAGGTCAGTTCGGTATGCTTTCAGTGGATACCATCGCATGTTGGGGTTTATGGAAATGAAGTTGCTGATCTGCTTGCTCGGGAGAGTAGCGAACTTACCACTGCTTCTTCCTCTGAACTACAAGCTTCCGAGGTCCACTTCCTGTTCTCGGGGGAAATCAAAACTATTTGGTGGTCTCCACTTAAACATGCCTGGAATGCCGCTAAGAGTCCGGGATGGTCCCTGCACCTGTCCTAGACTTGCTCAGACAACTTTATCTAGACTTAGGACTGGTCACATCAAGAGCTTAATATTTAATGGATCTGAGAAGACTTATGTTCTTGCCGCTGTTCGGCTATGGTTTCTCCCTCCCGTATCATTGCATGTATTGTGCCTCTGTGGGGCAATTATTGAATGAGGAGGATGTTGTTTTTAATTTAATTAAGCGACATGGTCTCTTGGACTTGGTCTAGTTTGTGGTCTAGGCCAAGTGGATAAGCAACAACAACAGGATTTTTTTTTACTTTTTAGTTCGATTAACTATAAAAGAATCTTTTCTTAGTTTTTTTAAACTATAATTTATTTTAAATCACAGAAACTCAGGTGGAGTAAGTGCTAAAATCTGATGTATTTGGTAACGAGATTGAAGAAGTTGTCGATCTTGCTCGGCAACTAAATGTAGAAATCGATAGTGATGACGTTCAAGAAACCTGAGTTCTCATAATCATGAGCTGGCAATTGATGAGCTCATAGAAATACACGAGCATCAGGCATTGAAGAACTTGAGACTTTAGACCTAGTTCAATCAGAAGATCAAAAAATGGTTGAAAATTTGACAAAGATTTCAAATTTTAGAAAATCCAGACTCCAACTAAGAGTGTATTTTTTCAACAAAACAAGAAATAAAAAAAAACATTAGCATGCTACGAGGAAATTTTGCGGAACAAAATCTTTAAGCCGGCATACGGCTGTGTTGAATCTTATGAAACCTTCTACATCAAAATAACTATGGTTTACGATTTTGTATTTGTATTATCTAAGATTTTATGAAACGGTTTTTTTTTCTTCTAAATTATTATTTTCTTTCGTCTGTAGCCGCAACTAAAAATAGTTTATGTGTTTATATGCGAAATCATACCCCGACTTACGCAAATTAGACTTAAGCGGTTATCACTCAGTCCCACCGGTGTATTACTATACCATATACAGTCGGATCTCTGTATAACGAAGTCGCTAAATCCCGAATAAAAGTTCGTTATATGGAAAATTCGTTATATAGAGGTTCATCTTTCAATATACTTTATATAAACCACATAAAACAAATGTCAAATTCATAAACACTATTCATAAACATTATTTACCCCTTTTTGTAAATTAATATTTATGAATTTTATATATCTTCCCCATCACAAAAGAGAGAGAGAGAAAGAAAGAAAGAAAATTGCATGGAAAACAAGAAAAGAATATCGAGGAATATTCTGCATTATCAACATTATAAAAATAATTTTAAATTAAAATTAATGAATTTTAAGGACATTTCCTAATTTAAAGCATACAAGTCATTTTAAACATACATTACTTTATAATTAGAGATTCTAAATATACATTACCACACAGGCGTCCTTAAATTTAATTACTCATAAAATCTGTTAATTTTGTTTGAGTTTATATATATATATGTTACCGGCAAAGTATGAAATCCAGCATTCTATAGAATGCCTAGGCATTCCGTACAATGCCTAAATCTATCCGGCAATGTATGAAATGATTCCTATTTCACACATTGCCTAGGCATTCTATAGAATGCCTAATTAGAAACCGGCAAAGTATGAAATACATTCTCAGATTCATTTCGAATATTATCAATTGGCAAGACAAACTTTTAACGCGTGTCTCAGGCTCAGAATCTGTTAGTTGCACATTGCTTTTTGTTCGGAAACGTCAAAATACTCTATTTTACTTAAACTTGTTCAACAAAAAAAATTGGTTTTTTCCTGTGCTGCCTGAAAATGGAGGAGCAAGCTATAGTGTTAGAGAAGGAGCCATGGTCTATAGCAGGGTCGGCAACCTATGTCCCACGGGCCACATGTGGCACGCGGTACAATTCTCAGTGGATATTGAACTGTACATCCACCTACGTGAAACTTGCCACAAAAAACAGAAAGTTATTTTTAAAAAAGGTATTTTATAGTACAAAATTTGATTTTTTTCCAAATGCCAATATATTGGCACTTGTAATGAGAGAGAAATAGGATGGTTTGTATAAACTTGGAACTTCTGAAGGAATTTTAATACAAGTATATGCGGAATCACAATTTAACAATATTTTTTTAATGGCAGTCTCATTATGTTGTCAGAAAAACATTTGAACTTTTAGGAATGTAAGTCATTGATATAATATCCTTATCATGACCATGTTTCATACTTTGCCTAAATAGCTCTAGGCATTATATAGAATGCCTAGGCATTATATACAATGCCTAGGCAAAGTATGTAATAAATCTCATATTTCATACTTTGCCGGTAACATATATATATATATATATATATATATATATATATATATTGAAATAATGCTTAGTTTCATAATACGCCTCACATCTTTGCAATGCACCGAAACTCCCTTTATGACCACCATAAAATGTTTTAAAAGGGAGAATAACTTGAAATGTCCAGAAATACTTAAAACATAGGGAAAAAATAAATTGAATCACAAGAAAAAAAGTTCGGTATATAGAAAATGCACTTCGCTATTGGGAGGTTATTTTACGAATAAAATCGTGAAACGTGTGTTCTTGGTTCCAGGTAAAAGTTCGCAATATAGAGGTTCGTTATATGGAGGTTCGACTGTATTAGTTCGGTGCATATGAATTGTGGGATTTTCCTTAAATAATGAGATTGTTTGACTCCCTGTTTATGCTATGATTTTTTTTGACTATTTTTATCTATTTTTATTGTCAGACCATTCAACCATGTTCCATAAAGTGTTTAAGTTTGTTATTTGTTTTGAATTTCGTAAGAATATGAATTCGACCTACTTTCGTGTAATTTTTTTCTATTACTTGATAATAATGCTGCAAAAGCTGCACGTAATAATCAGTAATAAACCGAATTTACGTGACAGGGGGGACTGAGTGATAAATGTGTAAGTTGAATCCTCGTAAGTCGGGGTATTATTTCACTTATAAATACATGTAAATTATTCTTGTATGGGACCAAAAACGAAAGAAAAGAAAAATTTAGGGGAAAAAAAGTTAAATAAAATCTTAGATAACACAAATACAAAATCGCAAGCACGAGTTATTTCGATGTAAAAGGTTTCATGAAACCTCACAAAGTAATCTGCCGGCTGAAATATATTTTTTTTCTCCAGCAAAATTTCTTCATAACATGCTAATAATTTTTAAATTCCTTCTTTTGTTAAAAAATATGCCCATCAATGGAATCTATATATTTTTAAAATTTATAACCATTTTTTAATTAATCTGTGGCTTTCTGTGAAATTCCCAACCGTCATTCTATTTCCTGATTGAACTGAGTTTAAAGACCCGAAGTTCTTCAATGTCTTGCTCTTGCTCATGAATTTCTATGAGCTAATCAAATGTTAGCACCTGATTATTGAAATCCAGCAGATCCTGAACGTCCTCATTGTCTACTTCAAAGTTTATTGGCAAGAAAAAACCGACAACTTCTTCAATTACGTTACCACAATTCCACCATTTCCCCCCCTCAAACAAAAGCGGAATTGACGATATTTGAAAATCGCTTAACTCCGAGTTTCCGTAAGTCGCGGTATTACTGTACACTGTGACGTTTAAAACAATAAAGGTAGCGTGATTTGAAAAATAAAAAATTAGTTTAATTAAGTCGCAGCTATTATTTACAGTAATTTACAACTTAGTACTATTAGATGATTTTAGAGTCCCAATTTCTATTGCTTTGTGAGGAAAGATTCTTGGTGTCCATTCAAGGCGAAGTTTTCGCTCCAACTCTCCTTTATGTCACGCCCCCCTCTCGGTCCCTGCGGTTGACCGCTGTCGGCGTCTTTTCTCTCCATACATCCGGCCGTGGGCGGAATGGGCTTCTCCTCGTGTCAAAGGTTGCCTGGGCTAACCAAGACACGTCCACGCAGTATATTAAAGAGGGCATGTGTTTTTGCACACGTGGTGATCAATTCTTTTAAAACTGATCCGGCCGTAGGAGGGAAGTCGCAAGTGTCCAAGAGCTCTCAGAGGGGATTTCACAACACCAAACGTTGGGAGAGAATACTGTTGACGGTCGGAAAGTGCAGAGTTGGTTTTAAAACTTTTGGTCAGGTGATTTTTCCCTACAAAATGACCACGTGGGAGACCCTAAATATTTAAAAACTATTGTTTGAAAACATTGGGGAAAATGAAACCAACTGTGTGCCTATTATACCGCCAAAAAATTTAATTACATAAATATTACATTTAAATAGTTAAAGACGCATCCTGCTTGGAGAAAAATTACAATGTGGATTAAATTTCCTACAATTTAAACATACCCTCATAAAAATTTAAAAAATTTTTTTTTGAAAAAATTAAAGTTTTATATTTGGGTTTTGGAGTGTTAATTTTGTCTCGAGAGCTGAAAATATAAACAATTTTCAAATTGGATGCAATTCCTTGAGGTTATAATTAAATAATTCGATTCTTTTACTCTTTATTTATAAAGGAATGAGGCTTCAAAAAAGTATAAAATGTTTAAAATATAATCTTAATTTAAAAATTACAAGCATATGAAAATAAGAAATATTTTTGTAGGGAAAATTTAAGTAAATTTTACGTAGTGCTTGATACTTTCTAAAATAATTGCTCTAATTGCTAGCAATACATTAATTTATGAAGCTAAATATATTTTTATTATACTGTATCTATTTTTATAAAAATAGAATAATAAATTATATTTTTTAAAAATAAAAAAATTATATTTTTTATATACACAAGATATATAATATTAAAATTAGGTAGGGCTTAAAGCGTGAGTGAGTGACTGAACATGTACGTGCACTGTTCAGCTACTCGAGGGCTTTTGACGAAGGACCCCGCAATTTTGAACCATGATCAAGTGGCGAGGACGACATCTAAGCTGGCACCCCCTCTCTTAACTACCACACCACACCAACCGGAGAACGTTTGAGCTCTCGACAGGTTTAACGTGCATCGCTCCCCTAAACGGCGGGTCTTCAGCGGTATTAGGTTCAGACACATGACACGCCGAGCACGAGTCCGTTCCCGCGGCCACAACGCGAGTATGCTACACTTCATAGTTTTATATATCGAAGGCTGCTACTTTAGAAAATAGCACGCACAACGTAAAATTTACTAAATATTTATCACTGAATAAATAATGATTATATTTTAAACATTTGTATTTTCTTAAATCTCATTCCTTTATAAATAATTGTAAAAGACTCTAATTATTTAGTTTTAATTTTAAAGTATTATATGTATTTGAAAACTGTTTATCTTTTTTCAGCTCTTGTGACCTCTTAATATGGTAATATAAGTAGATAAGTTCTTATTTTTTCATTAAACAATTGTGACACCTCCTATTTCGTTCTAGAACAAAATTCTGTTTGAGAAATCATCTGTTGTGTATAGTCTGATACAAAGAATTAATTTTTAAAAATAAATAATGAATTAAGCTATGATGTTCACTGCTGGTTAAAAAAGAAAATTTATCCCATGAATAACACTCATAAGACGTAAATTTATAGATAACTTACTTCATAGAAACAATTGTGACAACATAATCTAACACTGTGAGAATCAGTTAATTATAAAAAAAAAAAAAAAAAAAAAAGAAAAAAAAAAAAAAAAATAAAAAAAAATAAAAAAAAAAAAAAAAACTAATCCGCAGAAGGTTAATTATTCTCTTTTGAAAACACTGGTTAAACATTAAATTGTACCCATAAATCAAAGCACTAATAACGCAGAGGAAGCCTTAATCGAAGAAAGGTGCAGTTTTATCCCTAGATAAAGAGTCGAGCTTTTTTAAAAAGAAAAAAAAATCAAGGGAACGAAGTAATAAACTGAAAATACGACATTCCCCTTGGAGGAGCCAGACAGATTTTATTGAGTTACTCTAATTACGAGGGCAAGTTTAATAGCGAGCCAATTAAGTTGCAGGATAGGTAATTTCCAGCGGCACCCACTATCTGCGCGGGCCAATAAATCGTTACGAAAATCCATTGCCCTGCCTTATTTTTTTTTCAAACCGAGGCAAAAAGATCAACATTTTTCAAATTCTACGCAATACGAAAGAAGAATTTGTAATTAATGCTTTGGGTAATTCACAACATGGATCAATGTGCGCGTGTGTGAGTCACTGTTCTCTAAAGAATTTGGAGCGTGCGTTCCATTATTAATCAAAGGGAGTGAGCTACTAGGTTGAAATTTGAAGTGTTTGCGCGCGTTTGATGGAAATAGTGGAAAGGGGGGAGGGAATATCGATGAATTTATTTAGGGGTTCGGTAGAATTTTTCCTTCCCTTATTCTACGTAAATTTGATTTGAAATAAGCTCTAAAATGAGATGATTAGAAACGTAAAATGAAGCCTTCGGTGGTTTTTTATAATATTGATTGCTTAACTCAGGGCTTCTCAAACTTTCAATATTTGAGATCCAATATTCAATCATAATTTTCACCGCCCCCCCCCTCCATACAGTAACAATGTTTTTTATTCAATAATGATAAAGCTACAATACGACTTTAACCTTTTAAGTGCCACTGGCGTATATAAGCGTCTCTCTCAGCCAAATCATCAATTGCCCCGGACGTATATATACGTTTTCTGAAGTACGATCTTCTCTGTGCACTACCATCCGTAAAATTATTCCAAAGGCTTTGAAATGCAATAAATTAACTTGACAGTGTTTGCCAAGGACTTACTTATTTCAGAGGATTTGGTTATTTATACTTTTTCTTCCCCATCCCTCCTCCCATTACATCACATACGTAAACCTCCTTGAAAAGCTGTGGCGTTTGGGGAGCGAATTGCGTAACTTTTAATCAGCACTTAAGGGATTAATTATAATCACTAAAAATTAATAAGATAAGTGTTAATTTTTGTATATAATTTTTCATATAAAAATCCCATGGGGTCACTGGTAACGTATTAAACCTGTTTTTATTTTAGTATTGTTAAATTAATTATAAAATATCTCGTGCAGTACTGATACATTTAAAAGTGTATTATATCAGTGTAAATGTGTATTTTATTTTTAATTATTTCAGAATATTTTTGTTTATTTATTTTCAGTAAATTAATATTTGTAAAAATAATCTTTTCTTTTCAACTTTTCAATACACTCGTGCCTCCCCCCCCCCCTCGTAGATTTATCATGCACCCCTACGGGGGCGTGCCCCACAGTTTGACCTGTCTTAACTGGTTTTCCCGGACATTGTACAGGCTACCCACAGCTAGCCACAACCGATTTACCCGTACGCTATACGGGCACTGATATTTTTTTCTTTCTATCTTTGATTTGCGCATATTTTTAATTCTTATAGTGAGAATATTAGTGGTAGTGATCTTAAGAGATGCAGTTTGTTCATGGTACTGAAATAGTTCTCATCCGGGGTTTTCTTTGGGGTGAAGGCGGGAATCTTTCATTGAAGGCAGGAATTTAGATTCTTGAAAATATTCTATAAAGAACAGGGATTAGCAAGGCAATGTGCAATTTCTTGCTTGAGAAGAAATGAAAATGGAAAGATAATTCAAAAATGCCGATATTATCTCTGTCCTCATTGCAATGTGAGACTTTGTATTAATCCATGCTTCAAATTGTTTGTGACATACATCCACAGAAAATTTTCAATCCTTTGAAAAAGAGGTACGGACGTGATATTTTTTTGTTAATATGAGAAAAATGATTTTAAGATATATGCACTTATGAATGAGAGTGAGTGAATATTAACGTCCCACTGATTAGCAACACGAGGGCTTTTGGGGACGGTCCGCGTAATTTTGAACCATGGTCAAGTGACGCGGACGAAAAAGAACTTTTTTCAATATTTTAACAGAAATATAAATATTTATTTTCAACCAAAATCATCTAACATCATTAAAATATAATAAAGAACTAAAAAAAACTTTTGTAGATACATATATTTTATTATTATATAAATTGATACTAAAATCATTTTACACTAAATTTTAAAAAAAAAGTAAATTTTAAATGAAAAAAATCAATCACTTCAAAAAGATGCTAGAAAACTAAAATTAATATAAAATTCTGAGCATTGCTTCCTTTTAGTAATTTGTACTATGCTACATTTCCAAGTCTATTGAAATAGACTATTTACTATGCCCTTTGCCCTATGCCCTATGCATATTGCCCTTATTACACGGAATGCATTATTCAAATGTTTCAAACTGTGTATATAATATTATTAGTAGTATATCATTCTGCCTGCTTCAAGTTTATAGTAACCATAGCTAATACAGCGAAGAACGAGAGCGAATCCTCTACAGTTTAAGTAATTTCGTTTATTTGTGGACCTTTGGCCATGCAATTCTTTTCTTATGATAAACTTTGTGCTCCAAAAGTAAATAAATTATTAATTTGAATAAAATTAAAAACCAAATGTAAATAAATAAGCAAAAATATTTAGGCTCGATCAAAATTCAGAAGATTTTATTCCTCTTTTTAATGCCTACTATTAGTTCACACTCTCCCTATATATATATTTATGTATCTTCTTCAAATTTTCAAACATTTCAATACTTTTTATTCAACCACTTAAGTTCAAATACATATTTTTACATTTTTAGGGATGACACTTGATGTTAATACAGTTTTTCAAATATCAATTCATAAATTAAATTTAATTAATTTATTATAGTTTAAGAGATACATTTCAGTCGATGTTATTCCTCTAGATGGCAGCATTATTGCGTAACGCAGCTTTTGTTAAATTTATGATGAAGATTTAACTTAACCTGAATAATCATATGCTAGTTAGACGTAAACATTCCTTTTCCACTGTGGTTTTAAAATAAATTCCTACCTATAAAATTCAACTTTTATTAAAAAATGTAATTACAATTTTAATGTGGTTAACAAGTTTTTAATATTAGTTTAAAAGGTGTTTTGGCCACTTAATATTAGGATTCTGTCATATGTACATACATATTTATATATTAATTATAATTATTTAATAAAAGGTAAGTAAAATAAAACTTTTCCTTGTTGACCTAAGTTGGAAATGACTTAAAAATTTGTTTTTATATTACTTGTTAGTTGGTACACTATGTGAATTGAAACAATTAACCAGCATGTTCGATACGAACAATGAGCAGAGAGCAGGCGAGCATTGACATTGTTACCATTATCAAAATCGCATTTGACAACTAGGTTCATGATTATGTGGATTATGTGTGCTCTAGTCGTTTGACGGTCACATCATGTATTTGGCCTTGCAATAATTATACGAAAAATATGTTAATTTATTCATTTATGGGGACACAGTACGAATCAATTGCCAAAAAATCGTCCAAAAAAATCAAGTATATATTTTTTTAGTTTAAATTATTCTTTATATATTTTTCTATAACCTCACAAAATTTGAATGCTCTAAACTTAAAAAACGCAGAATTGTGATATATTTTACGTTTATTTTTATTCACATCCTATGGCAAATAAAAACTTTAAACTTACTTATCTCAGAAAGATAAAATAACTGGTTTGTCTTCATTTAAAATGCTAAGGCATTTTTTCTATAGTGGCTAATGCTTTGATTTTTTTTTACGTATTGCTAATAGTGCATCTAACAAAAGTTGGTATGCATTTTTGAATACAAGTAATACTTATTTTTTTCTAAAAATAATTGAATTCAAAATTTATAAATTTTTTCCTTTTAAACATTCTCCTTTTTAAACATTCTCCTTTTATGAAAAATGCTTCTATAATATATAAAATAATATTTTACTTATATATTTCTAAGATTTCTCCAGAGGGCTTGAACTACGACTTTTGAAAAATGCACATTATTTTCAAAGTTACTACCATTTTTTTTTTTAAATTTTGAAATAATATAATCAGAGTTTTTCTGTTAAAATTTCTCCATTCTGATGTATTAAAATATAGATAAATCCACTTCTATAAATTATACATTTCAAAAATCCTACTTCACAAGCTCTGTACAGAGGTCTGAGCTATACATATGCAAAATATTATTCTTACAGAGCCATTTTCCATAAAAGGAGAACGTTTGTAAAATAAATAATTCTATGTTCATTTTTTTCCAAAATATTACATTTAAATCATTTTCAATTGTAACAATATTCTTAAAGCAAGTTCTTACGTGTATTCTAATCTAAGCAACCCTAAATATTAAAAAAATATTCGTTTATACGCATTTGAATAATCACGGTTCCGAACGTAGTTGGATACCTTAAGCAAAATAATACAAGTTTCGAATTTAATATTTATCTATAATTAATTTTTTCAATATATTCATTTAAACTTACTTGCTGCTACATGAATACATGTTGATAAATCTCTTTAAAAAATGTAATTGGATTTTTTTTTAAATCAAAAGTTTTTATAATTAAGACAGGATTTGAACAACTACAAGTTCCTCATTTCTGGAATCGTTATTTGATAAGTGCGGCATAGCGACGCTATATTTTATTTATCTCCCGCAAATCATTTCCACGATAAATTATTTAAAAATGAAACACGATACGACAGCATAAAAAACAGTTGCATTTTTAATGAAAACTCCCAGAAAATTAAACTTCAGCTCCTGGAGAGCGAATTTCGTTATTTGTAATTTTCCTACTCCGCAATGAAAACCATCTCGTATCAAAGTTATTAAGAATTTATTACAAAGAACCGAGTAGCTATCCAATTCTAATTTAAAATGTATTTAGATTATTTTTTCCTTCCTCTCTTTTAAATAAATGTAATTATTTTCTTGGTCTGATCTTAAGGTATCAGATTATATGCTAGAGTTTTTAATCTTAAAGAAAATTTTCGCAACCTGTGTGTATTTTTTGTTGCTTTAAGCATGTATACCTTTCCAATTTCAGGGCCTATTTTTCGTGAAAAATTATTAACCTCTGCAACTATCAGTTCCATAATTTTTTTATGATCCAATGCGAAATTCAATCTTTTTTCCTCAATTTGTTCCTTTTTTGATGATTATTTTTTAAGAAGTGATTAATTTTGAGAAATATAAACACGTTCCTTTCTCAGAAAAATATATAAAAGAAGTAAAAATGAGCATTTTTTCCGCATTTCAAAAATAATTGATTGCTGAGCTAGAGGGAGAAGGGGAGAGAAACCAGAAAGTTTTTAAAAACAAATTAATTATCAGTAATTTTTTAATTCTTTCGAGACACAATAGATTTAATTTTTTTTAAATCCTTTTTCCTAAATCTGATCTCCGAATAAGCGGGACATAAAATGCTAAACAATTGATAAATTGAATTCCACATCCAAATAACAGCCAATATAAAACAGAAGCGAATAAAGGAACAAAAAAAAAAGAATTCATTCTTCCAAGATTAATCCTGGAATTGCTGTTAAAAAATTAAACTAATTAGCAATGATACATAGTGACTTATCTTTCGCCGAAGGCTGTGGAGTTGAGTTGTATACTTCTTTCGCCTTTTTTCTGAATGAGAGAGTTTCCCTAAGACGAATCTAATTGGCTCTGTGAAAGGTAAACACAGAACGAGAAATCACAATTCGTTTTGTTCCCGCTCATAGTTTAATTCGAACGCTATGATTGTTAATTAGGAAGCAACATTTATAATGCATCAAAGCGAATGATTGCATGCTGGAAAAAAATCGATAGAATGGGGAAAGGAAAAAAAGGAAGTGATGAAAAAACGATGACGTGCGTAATGCTTTCAAAAATAATACATGATGCATTTAAAGCTAAAAAATCTTTCTAATGCTAGATAGGTTTTATTGCTCTAGCATCGCATTTTGGGATTGCAATACCGGAAAACGTATCGAATACCGGTATTTTGAGCCATTTGTAGAATTCTGAAATACCGGTATTCACAAGTTTAAATATCATTTTTTCGATATTTACTAGAAATTCTTTAAAATTGTGTCCACTATATGTTCAGGGATCGCCACCATAGCATAGTAGTATACGTTTTTGTTTCAATGTCTCCCAAACGGGTGAAAATTGTTAGACTGTGAACATAAAATTGCATCGTGCAATCAAGAGAAGTGATAAAATATCTAAATCATCTAAGGAGGCGGGCGAAAACTATCATATTTCAGCTCAAAGCGATACTGCACACGCTCAGGATTCATAGTCTGATGCTCGTATCTGTGAAAAAAGGTTGTAGTCGTGAAGAAAGTGCGTAATATTTTGATATTTTTTAAATTGGTGAGTTTGTTATTCACACTGTATTTGCATATCATACTTTAGGGTTCAAAATATATTTTTCAGATTCTTTATATATTTATACTCATAAATAATAACCCATAATAATGAATAAAAATAATTTTAAGGAACATGAAAATAAGTTTATAATATTTCGGTTTAGTTTCATTATTTATATGAAAAGAATATGGTGGCACAATGTAAAAAATGTTCGAGAGTTATTAAAGTAAATGGAAGAATTTCTACACATTTAAAAATGAAACATGATATAAATTTGTTAAAGAGGAAAAAATCTAATTGCGATGAAGACACAAATTCAAGCAAGTTTTTAAGCCCAAACCATCAAGGATTTTAGATTATTTTGAAAAAAAAGAGAGAATTTGGATTAAATTATTGCACAAAATTACGTTCCAGTGCAATTCATGCATTATATTTTTTTTAAGATCACATTTCAAAGATTTGTAATAGTGCCCCAGGCTGAAAAGTGATATTAACACTTTTTGTGATTTAAACAAATAAGATGTCCCGTTACTTTTTTGTAAATCTTTATATTCTGTTATAATATATGAGTTACAAATTATTTATTGTGATATTTACACTCTCTAATAAAACTGCATCATAAAATAATGGGGGGGGGGGATATCTGTGTTTTCTTTTTTTTTCTAAAATTTCTACTACCGGGATTTAAAACCGGTATCCCGGTATTAAGATCTAAAAAATACCGAATACCGATATTGAACTTTTCATCCGATATTGCAATCCCTAATTGCATTAGCTATATACCAACGGGTATGCCAACTAGAATATTATAAAAAGGAAAATTTTACAATATATTTTTATCAGTTTGATGATAATCTTTTGAGCAGTACCACATTTGTCAAAATAGGGCGGAGGGTCTTGTACATCTTGTACATCACTAGTTAAAACAGCAACATGAGGGCTAGTGGCGATTATGTAACTTAAAACTATGTACATCATCCCTGGGACAGTACCGAGCTGAGATCTAATTCTTCGTATTTTCACACCAACAGGAAAACTTTGAGCTTTGGCAGATTTAACGGACATGAGTTACTCAACACAACTTGTCCTATTGTCGGCAGGACTTGAACATACGATTTGCAAAAACATTGCTACTAATTTACAGCAATGCCACTCAAAATACTGGGGCCATAATATCGTGGCTGACGGTATTAAAAAGGAGACCAAATTTCTCTTAATTATCAATAAAGTTTCTTTATATTAAATGAAGTTGAGTTTACAATTAACGGATTTTGAGGTTTTGTAAGTGGAAAGGTCTTGATGTAGTTCTGGTATGTTTTTCATCTTCCGATTAAGGTCTTAAATCTCAAAGTGTATCGTGTAAAAGGCTTTCGTGTAGGTCGACTACTAACTACCACTACTACTTCAAAACTAGTAATTGTTGTAATTTGTAAATGCAAAATGGTTAAAGTTTTAATAATCTGTTACATACAGGTTGATTCGCTAACAGACCGACAAACTTACAGGGTGTTCTGGATTATAGAGACGACTCAGAATCACAAGGAATGCAGGATTGTAAATGCCATAGTTGCGAGTTATAATGCAAAGAAGCAGAGAAAAATATTAGAAACATCAATGATTTTTGGGACAGAAAACATTTTTATTGAAAGACTGTAGAAAAACCAGAAGCCATATGGCATGCCCGACAGTGGCGGCTGCATGGAATTTCTGACATTCTGAAGATTCATCTGAGCAGTCTTGTGGTAGGTGGCACTGAACGGAAGGTTTTGTGAAAACAGATCCTATTGGAAGTCGTCATTTGTTATCCGTTTCCCAAGGTAGTACAGCGTACTGGTATTCAAACGAAGAACTGATTGACCTGCTGATTATTAAGGTGGGGTACATTGTAATGGGCGAGGCACTCGGCAGTTGTGCTGGGGACGTTACTCGAACATACGTGTTCCACATCACACGACCTTTGCAAGTGTAAACAGGAGGTGACGTGAGTCTGGTTTTGGTTACATGAAGAGTTTGGTGTACGAGACGCCCATCCCTTCAGTTGAAGATCTCATTGCTCGAATATCTGTAACTGCCTGGAGGATACATGACATGCCAGTAATCTTCAAGAACGTAAGGAATTCCTTGCAGCGCCGCTGTCAGACCTGCCAGATGACTTCTGGTCATAATTTTGAATACTTCTTCTTCTATCTGCTTCTTTGTACCATAGTTCGTAACTACGTCATTTGTGACCCAGCATTCCTATGAGATTCCGAGACGTCTCTGTACACCCTACTTATCCTGCAAGTTTCTAGGTTTGGTGGCGAATCACTCTGTATATTTTGGTTTGTTGTCCACTAAATTGTTTACAGAGAAACTGTAGAAGATCATTAATCATAAAAAAAGAGCACCTAGTAAAATTAATACATCTATTTCTTTACATGAACAGTTTAAATTTTATCTGATATATTCATTATAAATTCATGTAGTGTTGTTCTAAATAAATCTTTTAACGCTTTCTTACAATAAAAGGGTTATTTTCTTGCATTCATATCCAGTCTTCTAATATGTAACATATTCAAAATATTGTTACGTAGATCGGGGTTCGAGGATTTTATGCAAAATCAGTCGTAAATAACAAGGCAATTCTTTAAGAGCGATGAGTATTTATTGTCGAAGATCAATCCTTGAAATACAGGATTCAGCAGCAAAATTCACAGAATAAACAACAGAAGGATTTCACACCTTCAACAGCACTCAAACACAATAAGCAGTGTCTAAAATACACGTATGTAAATGACTATTCACAAGCACAGCCGAGCTGATCGCTAATCAAAACAATGCTCACTACTCGCTGGTTGAAATCAGACTGACTGTTGCGGCGAGTATCTCTCTATTTATATCCGGGGCCGAAACTTCTGGAAAGATGCGCTCGCGTCACAGATCGTGAAATTAGTGGATTTCTCTACTAATTTCTAGAAAAATCTAGAGGGTCCCGAACTCACCAACATGGTCGCCAAATTCGCCAACTTTGTCGCCAAAAATGATGACAACTTGGCCCTATCGCCAATATTTCGCCAAGTTCCCATTGAATCACCATTATAACGTAAGGGACGGCGTTGCTTGTGAATATTACAATTTTAACATGAAATAAATATAACATAGAGGAATATAAAGGCATTGCACATCCAAATACAAATTATTTATAATTTTTAATACAAAATTCGTAACATTATATATTAAATTTAAATTGAAAATAATTTTATATGCATTTAATTAGCGTTGGTAAACACATTTTACACATCAATTATATAACCATTCTGTAAAATTACTGCATTTTTTTTAATCTTTCTTTTTTGCTCTAATGCTTCTACGTATGCTGTGGACCGGTGTACATATTTAGCAATATGCAAATATTTATCTTATTAAGAAAGCGCTTCTCTTCCTCCTAAACAAATATTCTAACTACATCTTTAATCTTTGTAAGCTCCTGCACAAACATTATTTTAATTTTTCGGCCTCAATTTTCTTATTCTTGCCATTATGATATTATGATAATTTGATTAAAATATTTTAGCTGGAGAGCTTTTACAGATATCTGAAAGCATCATTTTCTCTATTGTTTTCTTATACAAAGGATTTCGCCATGTGTAAGAAAGTTTTTTTTTAAGGAAATATATGAAAAGACTCTTATTTCTTTTTAGAAACGCGACAAATTCATTGCATTTTTGGACACAAATTAATCAGAGATACAGTACATTCGAATTTGATCTATTATATCAGACATATCAAAAGGAAATAATTAATTTTTAGTTGTGATTTTTATATTTGAGTATAGATATATTGTATTAATACAGTAGTATTGAAACAAGCCCAATTCCCTTCTACCCTGTGACTCAGTTAATGGTGTGGAAGGAATTAAAGGATCATTCGACATGATAAATTTCAATTATTTTATTCTCTCAACATTTCCACTGACCATGGATCAAAATTACGCGGTCCGTCACCAAAAACCCTCGAGTAGCTGAACAATGCGACGTTTTAATATTTACTCACTCACTTACTCAACATTTCTACACTACACCAACTTGAGGACTTGAAGCTTGGGAAAATTTATTACTCATCAGTCCCTTACCACAGCGAGTCTTTCATTACTCAAGAAATCCCAACTCCGAATCGACAGAAACAATGGCATGCATGAGTTCGCGACCACTGGCTTTTGGATACCGCGGCCATTTGCAGTTTTCGAAGTTAAAGATTGTTCACCATTTGAATTAATAACATTTTTATTTGTTCGAGGAACCATGGTAAGTTGTTTGATAAGTTCACTGACTTGCTACAATGTGGAAGGATTTAGGTCACATATTTCTGAAAATTGTCGTATAGTGGGGTTATTTCAAGAATTTTTGTGGTAGAAGGAGTAAAAGTCTTCTCATTAGCATAGAGAGTATTCAGAGAATAAAGCCGGTTTCTCACATGAGGCATTTTTGTGCTAGTCAGCTTGTTTTCTGTCAGCATTCCCCTAGTGTGAAAAAGGAGCAGAATGAATGCAAAATTCACTGACAAAAAATGTTGCAGTGAAAAAGGAAGTACTAGATTCATAGGTAGAATTATTGAATTCGAAGAAGCAACAAGACCTTTCTCCCTTTTCAATACACAAGTAGCCTTGTGTGAAGGGCGTAGCATTCACAACATCCTTTTAATTGAGTCCAGTAATGGAAAGGAGGTTTCGAGTGTATGAAGGAGTGGCACAGCAGGAAGTGTCAGTTGATCATGTAGGAAAAGGACTCAAGCGATTCATATTCAAAACTATCTCCCGACTGTCTAGTCCCTCTGTTAGGCCCGGCACAAGATGACTTTTGAGAAAGGGTACTATGATATCATTTAAGGTATTGAGCTCGGCATCTAAATATGGTTAAAATTACAAATTTTAGTACTAATAATCCTTTATTTCCATTAACTCACTGTTTACTAAAGTGGCAGACAACGATATTTTGGAGTTTGTTCAAAGCTCAAAAAAAATATCGTTGATGCAGATACCGATGACGAAAATGAAATGAATAATGCAGCTTCTGTTCCAACGTCGTCCGAAATGGGGAACATCAAATAACCTTATTTAGAAGCACATTCCAAGATTGGAATGTCCATTTTGTAAAAATTAACGACATTGAACAATTTGATGCTAAAAAGACAATGCAATAAAGCATATCATTTTTCAAAAACTCAACAATTGTTTTGTTTTTAGAAAAATTAGAAAATTTTCTTTTAACATGATCAAATATTTCAGTTCACTCAGCTTCGTGTTAAATAATTTTCAGCGTAATCAATATTTTAATATTTATGACAAATATAATTTTCTTTTAGATCTTCATTCTGCATTGTACGTGATTTTAAAAACTCCATGACGACTCTCTCCCCCCCCCTCCCAAATCAAGTACTGATATTACAATGATTAAAAATAACAAAATTTGTCAGTTTCATTTTACCCCTCAAGCTATTAGGGAATCCAGATAAGAAAGCTTGAAAGAAAAAATGCTAGATGATATAAGCATTTTTATCGAACTATTTCAGAATTTATTTTACAAGTGTGAGCATTTTTATGTCTTTTTTATTTAAAAAATGTCTTAATTAATATTCCTTTTTATCCTTACATGATTTGAACATCAAGTGTTATTGAATCTGAATATCTTTCAGAACATAAAAATAAGTATTTTAGAAAAGTGGTTGAATTTTAAAATAATAATTTTGGTAAAGACCTCATATTTAAAAAATAATCGAGTTTATACTTAAATAATTAACTTTATGTATACAGGGTGTTTCATAAATGATGGGAGTAACTTTAAGGGTTGATAGTACACATCAAGACGAGTAATAGTAAATAGGAAACCAAGTGTCCCAAACGTCTTCCGAAGGAGAAAGGCGCCATCAAAGTTTAGGGTCCTAAATTTCAAATGATGATAAAAAACGGGAAAATGGATCGATTCATTTGCGGTTTTCACTAAAATCATTCTTTAAATTAGTATTTTCATTAAAAAAAGTTTTAAAGACAAAGTTAAAAAATGCCGTTGGAGGGCGCTCTAGACTTTGGCGTACCGAACAACTACCTTTTACCAGTATTTTTTTTATTTTGTTAAATGTTTACAACAGCTTAGATTTTAACTTGAATTTTGAGCGCAAAATTGAAACATCGGGAGCGTTAAGTGGCGCAAATGTAACCGCGTTTAGGGAGGAAAAATTGAAATGCTCGTATGTAATGATCAAAATAAAAAACGATAAAGCAAACTTTAAGAGGCGATAGTACAACATAAAAACAATCAACTTTGATTAGAAAATGCATGATTTGAATTCAAACGCAAACGTGTAAGAGAATCTTCAAATTTTCACCATGCAAGCGTTATAGCTGCAAGTTTCTGGAAGAAGAACATGAAATTGTGATATGGGGAAGAAGAAGTACGCATATGCAAATTGTTATTAAGATAAAAGCCACTGACCCGAGTGTGCAAGTGTAAATCACGGTACAAACGTAACGAAAAATGTTGCCCTTCACTAATCAAGAAAAGGCTGATATGCACTTCATCTACGGAACTGCAAATGGGAATGGTGCAGAGGCGCGACGATTGTACGGAAAAAAGTTTCTCAACAGGTGGTTGCCCAATGATAAAACATTTGTGCGCTTGCTCAGACAGTTGTGTGAGACAGGATCCTTTTTTGGTGCACGTTCAAATGCAGGCCGTGCGAAGTCTAACAGAACGGTAGCTATGGAAGAAAAAATTCTGGATATGGTGGCTGATCATCCAAATACAAGCACGTGAGCAGAGGCTAGTCAAATTGAAGTATCACCCTCCACGACATGGCGAGTACTAAAGGATGAAAGTATGCATCCTTTTCATGTCCAACGAGTCCAGGAACTGACTCAAAGAGAATTTCCTCGTCGAATGGATTTTGCTCGCTGGTATCTGCAGAAGAACACCCTAAATCCGATTTTGTTGCAACTGTGCGTCTTACAGATGAATGTACATTTACACGTGACGTACATTAAACACCCACAATTCCCACCAATGGGCAGATATAAATCCACATGCGTCTTCTTCACATGCATATCAGCAACGATTTTCCATAAATGTTTGGGCAGGAATAATTGGTGACCATCTACTTGGACCTTATCTTCTGCCAGAACGCCTGGATGGAAAAAAATATCTTACCTTTCTGCAACAGGTGCTACCGGAAATGATTACAGATGTTCCCCTCATATCCGGCGAGTAATGTGGTTCCAGCAGGATGGAGCACCAGTTCATTTTGCGCCAGAGGTGCGAAATTATCTAAACGCAACCTTCCAAATCAATGGATTGGGCGAGGTGGTCCTGTCCTTGGCAGCGCGATCGCCCGATCTTTCATGCCTGGATTTCT
>BMAO01019121.1:0-25162 GCA_019973975.1 Trichonephila clavata | reverse complement strand
CAATAATTATTAAACTTATTCTTAATTTAGTATTAAGAATTTAGTTAAATAACTTGTGCAGTGCTGATACATTAAAACTATACTGGTTGAAGTGAACGGTCTTTATTTGACTTCATTAAAAAAAAAAAAACATTATTCATCATATAATAGTTGAATTGCCGGGAGAGAGAGTAAAACCAAATGCACAATAATGTATACAAAAATATAAAATGATTTTTTAATTGAATGATCATATTATCAATAGTTTTAAGCGAGCTGTCGTTTTAAGCATCACAGCATTAGCATTTATAATTAATGTTAAATAATGAAAAAGAATATAAAATTCGGATGAGAAAAAAATTGCCTTATTTTTAATATTTAAAGCGAGAAGACTTCAAAATGTCTTAATCTGGGAGCAGGCTAGCACTCGATATTAACTGTATTGATCGTGCGAGGTAACTTAGTCACCCCGATCCTTTTTTTTTTAAAAATTTTTTTAGTGTACACGAAAAAATACCTAATTCTGGTGAATAATTTAACTAAGAGAAGGTATCCTTACCTACTTTCAATATCTTTTCAATTATTCTTTGATATTTTCAGAAAAAAATGAAATAAAACTGAATTTAAAAATGAATCACATGTGCATGACCTTAATACAGAACGCAAATCACAGGCACTTTTCACTAATATTTCCAGGAATGTTATTTGCAGGCAAAAGTATAAATATTTTGTTCAAGTTGTTGTAGTTTTACTGTCCTTTGATGTTCGATACTTATAGCATGTTTAACCTTTTCTTGTTTGTAAATTTTTGACAGGGTGCAGTGTGTATTGTGGTCACTTATGACTTCATATCTTTCTTGATGAAGTCCTTTAGGAAGCATTTGAAAGTTTTCCTTTCGTTTCTTGTTAATCGCTTTTCTCAAATTGACTTTCGATATCATAAGTAGTGTACATTGTTTCAGCAGGTTCTTCCCTTGCTTGTTCAGAGGGAAAAGTGAATTAAGTCTTCATTTTCTTCCCACAGTTAATGTACAATATTTCAATAATAATAACATTCATGAAAAAAATTTTATTTTCCTAAAATATTTTGATTCTGGATCTAGGTTATGTTTTTTCTCAGAAAGAGAGTTATATTTTAGCTTTAAAAATAAACGTAATAAGAAAATTTCTCATCGTGTGTGGGATTACAGCAATTCAAACAAAATGTTTTTGTTTATAACATCAAAGATTGAAGGTTTTATTTTTGATGACGTTATATCGCCAGGTGTTATAAATACATTATGTCAGTGTAAATGTTAATTTCTTATTATGTCAGAAATTATTATGTCAGATTTCTTATTATGTTTGTGTTTTACTTCATTCGAATTATTATTTTTTAAATCTTTTATTTTAGATAGGCTCGTCCCTCTTGTAGGGTCTAACCACTCCCCCAGGGGGTGCACCCCACTGTTTCAGAAACGCTGAACGTGTTTAGAAAAAAATTGAGTGCATCCTTGTGGGTTACTTATTAAGAAGGGAGTTAAGATATTTTAAGGGTTCCCATAATAAAAGAAAGACATAAAACCCACGGGAATCTCTCAGGCAGGGAGGTGAGTAACTTGAATGTGAATTACATCAAGCTGAGTAATGTTTATTCCTTACATTATAAGAAGAAAAAAAACTGCAGTTCGTGATTTGAGTGATTATTTTTCAAGATCAAGATCTGATCTAGTTAACTTTTTCTTTCTTTTCCCTTACTTTTTACAATATCTGGTAATTCTGGCATCCATATCGACGATCCGATTACTACTGATATAAGTTTTCAAATTCTAAAAAGCCTATTAATTTGATAGTGATTAATAGCAGTTTGGTTTCAGCTACGTGCAAAGTAAATAAGAAAAGGTGAAAAAAATGGTAAAAAATTAAGTGAATACAACTTATTATAAAACTCTCGCTAATAAAATATATAAAAAAAAACTGAATAAAAACTCAAATTCACAGATAGAACTATAATTTAATGATGTGCAAAGATTCATAATATTTTTTCAAAAAGTTAATTTCCTAAAATGTACTTATACAGGACATGACCTGTCCTTACAGTCAAAAGAGAAATAAAGGCAGTTCCAGTACGCGTGGGAGGGGAAGAAATGAAAGAAATAAAAAACCAAGAGAAAAAAATCGTGCACCCCAAATCACAGTTCGTTTAATAGTTCTACTTTATTCTCGGAGGAATATTGGACAAGTTATATCTTGAAATCGTAGACCATTCTTAAATTTTGTACCAAATTTGTCCAAGGAATTTTACCCATATAGCAAATTGAGGCGCATTAATTTATGTCGTAAGCGTCAGATAAACGGCAAATAAAGCATAAACCACTACAATCATTTTTGGTGTGGCCCACAAATCCACAAAGGACACACTGTGTCTTTGAGAAAACGTTGCCAATTTTAAGACATTCAGAATTGAATTTCCATAAGAAATGGTGTAATCTGCGTCTGATATGAATAATCAACTTTTAAAAAAAACTGGTTCTATACAAGGAATGTATTCAGTTAATATTAGATACATGTAATGTATAGATATTTCAAAAACAATTTGCAGATTTGGAATCTAAAATTTCTGTTTATGACATATTGAGAAAATTGCATTCATAATAAATATTGCATCTAAGTGTGTGTGTGAAAATCACATTAATTTTATATTTAAAATAATTTTAAAAAAATCAACACTTGTCATTACCTAAAATCATCTTCGCATTTTGTGCAAGCCAATAACTGTCTTTGCATTTAAAAGGAAAAGAATTAGCACAATACTTTGATCGCAAACTTTGTAATAAGTATCCTTTAAAGTAACACACTTAATGATTCCTTAAAGAATAAATAAACTGAGTTTTCAATTTCTAGGAATATAATTCTTACCTTTGTCATCAGCTTAGAAAACTTTGTACACAAACAATTGTATGCATAATTAATTTTTCTGAACAATCCAAAGCCTGTTGAATCTGTACCTTTCGATGAAAGCAATTAAATCCTTGATTTTATTAACATACAACAGACAGCTTTTAGAACAAAAGGAATAACAAGAGATGAAATATTGTTTCTGCTACCCTCCACCCTACAGTTTGAAAATGTTATTGTGTTTGGAGCCTTCAATACCTTCGAATCTGAATAATTTGTAAATACATGAATAAACATATATATACATCATAAATTCGTCCGCATTCAATAATTCCCATCATAACTTTAACTTCTTTAAAGAAGTCATCCGGAAAGAGAACTCTGTTTTTAACTTTAAAATTCGTATCTTGCGTTTTAGAAGTGATAAATGGATACTTCAACTTTGCTTTGGTATTTAACTGACGCCAATATATCGTCTTTTTATTTAGAAAAACCGGAAAAGAGTGATGGAAAAGACTTATTTTCTTTTTAAGGTGACACAGTACGATTCAAATGAAAAATATCCGCCAAAGAATGAAATCTTGTTTTTTAGCCTAAATTATTTTTTATATAATTAATAATAAAGTCACAAAACGGGAAAGCCATATGCTGAAAATAATCAAAATTATGATGACTTTTATGTTCGTTTTTATTCACATCCCTATGGCAAATCAAAACATCAAACAGACTTGTCTCAGAAAGATAAATTAACTAGTTTGTCTTCATTTAAAATGCTAAGGGAATTTTTTTCTATTGTGCTAATTGCTTAAAGAGTTTTTCTAACTAATGCCAACAGTGCATGTAACAAAAGTTGGAATGCATTTTAAATCAAAGCAATACTTATTTTTTTTTTTAAAAAAGTTCAATTTAGAATGTATGCGTTTCTTGAGGAATTTTCAATAACCATTCATAAAAATATGTATTGTAGAGATATCAATCATATTATCACAAAACCTATGCCATCTTTAGTTATTGATAGTTTGAAGTACTTAAAAGTAAAATTTCATGAGTGTACGTAGAGTTTTGTAAAAGGAGTAGCATTTTAAGATCATTTCAATTTGTTTTCTTAAAAAAATTAAATAGTTAGATTAGTATGAAATTTCAAGCACAGAATCTGATTTAAATAATATAAACACATAGGAAGAGTAAAACAAATTTTCGAACTCATTCCACACTAAATGTTCTTATTCCAAATGAATTCTAAATCAATTTAAATAAATTGAAAAACATTTTCGATTAACTTAAACTTTAAAAATATGATTTTTTAAAAAGCTCCCCAATTGATAAAAACGAAAGAAAAACACTCGATTTAAGGGGAAAAAAATTCTTAAAAGATGTTTGGGAAAATTTCACACTTTCTGCAACTTCAGATGAAAATATACCGATATCAAATTTCGCTGTCGTAATAAAATTGCTATAAAATAGGACAAAATACGAGTTACGATTTTCTTTAAGTGTTCTCAAATCCTACACTCGCCTTTATGGGGCAGAAGAAAGTGTTATTGGTTCGGAAAAAAGTCATTACACTTGCGGTGATATGAAACTTCAGAAATGTAATGAGACAAGTGGAATGTCCCAAAAAGAGCTCTACTGGTATAAGTCAAAATATTTGCATTTATTCTTAAATTATTTGAAATATAATAAGTTATTTAAATTTAAAATGAAAATAAGTCCATATTTATTTTAATAACGTAATGCAAATGCTTTAATTTGATTTTAATATTTTTTGGGGTAAAATAAAAACATAACATGCTATCGTTCTTCATACAATAACAAATTATATGACTCATTACATGAAAAAAAGATTGTCTACAAAGAATTTTCTTAAACAATGAGAGATATAATATTTCATATATATGTAGGGGTGTATTTTATTTATACAAGTGGCTTTTCTTTTGTTGTCTAGGGGTGAGTTACTATGTCTAGGATCTTAATATTCAAAGAAACAAACTGATTACAATAAAATTACTGTTTAATGAAACATTAGATTATTTCCAATTAAATACTGAAAAACAAACTTTATGAGTTATTTCACGGAACATACACTCAATTGTCGCTAAGCCTATCGACCTCCACGTTGACCGAAAACGTGACCTCTCACCTGTAAACCGGAGTCTGTCCCTCTTACGTCTCTCTCGTTTCTCCCTCAAAACCCACCATTCCGGGGGGGGGTGATGCATATATTTGCTGGTAGTGCCATCTATTGGTGAGGTTATAACCTCACTGATAGGAATATATTTATATTCCCTAATAATTTAAATCCTGCATATATATATTTATATATATTTATATACATATATATATACATATATATTATTATTATTATTCGTATAATAGAGTATGATATTGAAAATGATTATTTAAAGATAGTGACGAATCTATTTCCGTCCTTCTAATAACCGTTTCGGGAAATCTTTGGGCTATAGATGGCAACAACTATATTTAAAGAAGAAAACGTGATATGCGAATTAGGTCAGTTACTGTGGTGACCAAAATTTTGGACATTTTTCAAAATTGTTATGTTTTTTAAAGTTTTTATGCTTATAGAAAATCTTGCTTTGTACAAAATGCCAAGTATTTTACATACTTTTAATGACAATTTAATACTGAATTCAACAAAATTCAAATATTTGCAAGGCAACAAAAGCTACACAGCAAAATTTATCGATATGCATTAGATACTGATGATAGCGGGATGTTATCAGAGTTTAATGAGGTAGACTTTTTTTATTACCGTTTCATTTAGATAAAAATATTATATGATCTTCCTTCGTTATTACATTATACCAGGAAAAAATTATATCCTCAGTCAGATCATTTTTATTTTACGGGTACCCCATTTGTAAAAGAGTTTTCAAACGATGCCACAAATTTTTCGATAGGACAGAGGTCAAGACTGTTTTCTTGCCAGGTTAAACATGATATTTATCAAGACACAAATAAAAAAGTAAATTGGATACCTAGAAAGAGATGTGAGACGAGAAAGTTGTCTTTCCAGATGCAAGACAGTTGGCTAGTTCAGTGACTGCACCAGGAGATTGAGAGTATTGCTTAAGATGTCAGGAGACAAATTTAATAAAAGACAAAGCAGGAAAAGGACGGAAATTGTGCCACATATCTGCTGATGACAAAAGATTTGGATACCATGTCTTCAAGATAAAATAAAGTCATCAACAGGCATCAGAGTTATTCGAATGATGCTGGTGTTTCTGTCAGTTCAAAAACTACCAGAAGAAGAATATCAGATATTAGACGAAGAAGTAGAATTCCGCGAAATAAACTTTAACTCAATTTACAGCAGTGCTATAAATGACTACAGTGGTCAAAGGAATACATTAACTGGGCAAATGTTTTGTGGTCACAAGTTATATGGAAGATGAAACTAAGATATTGTTATTCAGTAGTGAAGACCAAAAATATGTGATAAATATAATTCGAGAATGCTACATCCTGAGTTGCATTCAGTCAACTGTGAAGAACCCACTCAGTTTTATTATTCGGTCATGCAATTCAGCATGACCAAATGATATGGTATAGGCCGCCTTCATATCATCGATGGGATACTGAATGTTAAAAAAGGCATTGATGCCACTCTAGAACCCAAACTTTTACCCTCCATCAGGGATCTATTTCCCAACAATGAATCAATTATTTTTCAGCAAGATTATGATCCTTGTCACACAGTAAAGTCATTGAAAGAATGTTATCGTTCTAAGATCGTTGAGCTGTTGTCCTGACCTGGTAACAGTCCTAACCTAACTCCTATCGAAAACTACAGGCACCGCTTGAAAACTCTTGTCCAAAAGAGGTACCCATGAGATAAAAAGAAATAATTGGTGATATATTATTCCCTGCATTTTGCAATAGCGAAGAAAGAGCTTAAAACTATTTTTAGTTCAAAGAAACATCGATGTGAAGTTGTATTAAAAATTAAAGGCTACCCGAATAATCTCTGATAAAATGATGCATCATCAGTATCTATTGTATATCGATAGTTTTTGCAGCATAACTTTTGTTGCATTACAAATATCTGACATTTTGTTGTGTTCAATTCAGAATTAAATTGTCTTTCACATGATGTAAAAGACTTGGCATTTTGAGCAACGTAACATTTAGCGTACTAACTTAAGAGTAGTCGGTACCCCCTATACCACTAACGTTATATATCTATATAAATTGAGCTTTCTTATGTACCTTTTCTAAGAAACTGTTAAATATAAAAATTTCAAATTTTGTCTGTATATACATTATACTTTTATACTTATACTGAAGTGAGATTGTTTAAATAAATTGTTAAGTTTTTTCAAAATCATGCAACTTAAAAAAATCACTAGGAATTTTTTGAAAGTTTTTTTTCATGAAAAGTGAAATCTATACCAAATTATTTTGGGAATATTAATAAAAGTTTACTTCAGTATATATAGTTACATGTCAGTTATGTTCACTGAAATTTGCATGAGGATCCTCTCTCTCAATTCTGAGAAAAAGAAAGACGCAGTTTGAAAAATATCATTATGAGTAAAATCCATTTTTAATATCAAATGCCACTTCATCACAAAAATTATGAATTACAACATGTGTTTGTCCCATTTTATTACACATTAGCTTATCCTATATTTATTTTAAGACTTTTTTGTTTCCTTTTTCATTAAAATTGCCCAGAAAATACATACATAGCATTTTTCAATTTTTGTTTAACGTGATATATTGTAAACCTTTTTTCTCAAAATCTGCATTAATTTTCGAAGAATTTGTAGCATTTATGCATTACAAATATCAAAGTAGAGCATATATCATCATAAATATAATGTGAAAAAATTTATGTGTATGGTTTTGGTGTGCATTTGAGAAAACATGAATTTACGCCATTTCGAAAGTTTTTATCAGTGTTCTGTGTGTTCACATGCAAACATAGGTTTCTGAAATTTTTAAATTTCAACAGTTTCTCTAAACTGAACAAATTGTTTCTAAAACAGCCAAAAAAACTGTTTTGATGCTTTTAAACATGATATTTATGTATTTGTATGTATGTAACCAACTTCTTGCAACGGCAAATGATACTGCGCATCTGAATTATCAGTAGGTACCATTTATTCAGAAAACTTTTGAATACTTATTTAAAACTTGTTTCTACAATAAAGAAACATTTATATTTATACAAATGTGATATTTTTCAAAACAATTTAATTTTTTCAAAAACAAACTTTCATTTATCATCACTGAATTTATTCAAAATTGTCACTTTTTGACACAACATGTGCTCTTAGCTAACTGTTTTTTTTTGTAATATTTTAAAAATATCACTTAAGTTTGCAGAAGTATGCATAAGGAATATATAACGTAAACTGGCAGTGTATTTATTCACATACGGTAAATTTTTTTAAAAATTTTAAACACAATTTTAAAAATTTAATTTTTAGAAAACAGTAATTTTTATAAAAAATCTTATCTTATCAAAGTGAGTATTTTGCAAATATTAAACAATTCTAATTTAAAACATTTGAAGCATGTAGTAAATATAAATCCCATCTTAAAACTTTTACAGTTAATAGTACAGTTATACTGTCATCTAAAGTTTATTGCGTATGAATAAATAAAAAGGAGGCTTTGCAATTGTTTCAGGGTATTTAAAAAGTAAATATATGTTAAAAGGGGTCGTAGTCCTCCAGTTGATGATTTTTTAAAGTCATTTTGACATACTTCTAATTAAAAGTATGGCATATGTGTTAAATCCCTAGAAAGGTAACGAAATACAAATTTCAGAAATATCAAAAACTCAAAATCGATACGTTCCTGATTTTTAGCCTTCTGACTGTCATTAAATAAATAATATTAAAAAAAAATTGGCAGTTATAGAGACTGCCGATAGAAGTGAAAACTTAGAACTTTTAGTATTAAAATTTGCGATTTCATAAAGTTTGAATTAAAATTATCAACGTCAATCTGGTTTTCACATCTATTGACACTCCGAGCAACAATTATATGCATATATTTATACGGTTTTTTTATTATTCAAATATATTACGGGCTGTACAAAAGATTATGAAAAAATATAAATGCAATTCAACTGAAATAACAATTAATGTACAATCATATTATTTATGGATAGCATTTGTATTTACTTAAATTTCAATATGCTTGATTTTTAACATTATTTTAATTGTTTGCATCATTGTCATCATTAATTTCAACAATACTTAGACTTTACTTTCAATTATTTCATTTTTTTCTAAAAAAGAAACAATAGGCTTATGGTAACTAAAGTATGAAAGGAAAATGTTTGTTTCAAATTTATCTAAGTATCGCGTAAAAACCGCATAGATTGTCGTTTTATATTTTGTAGTACTGAGTTTTCGATCATTGGACATATTTAAATTAAGCGTTTCATTTAGAAATTCAATTAGTGGTGGATTTTTATCATCTGAAAATTTAATATTGAAGTCTCCACTTAAAATCATCGGTACATTATCATATTTTTCGCAAAATCTTTTTTCGAGTATTTCAAAACCTTCTTTTGTATAAATCATGAAATTTTCGAATAAAAATTGTTATATCTGTCTCATAGAATTTCCAGGCGAATTATAAACGGCAACGATTAATATGTATTGCCCATTCTCGGAATCGCAACGAGCAACGCATACTTCATTTATGTCAAAAACATTAACATCAATGCTTCTAGTGGATTTAGTATGTATGTCCATATGTGAAGTAATGAAGTGTGATGTATCTTGAGTATTGTGATAAATAGTTACGCCTGCTGCTGGAACTTCGGGTTGTTTATAACTTACAACAAAATTGAAATTCGGAATATCAAGTGGTTCTTTGTTTTCCATACGAATTTCTGACAAAAGCAGAGAACATTTGTCTTTTTTACAATAGCATCAGTTCTTAGGTTAGCTGCATGTGCATGCAAACTTTGACAATTGAATGAAAATATCGATAATCCTTTCTTGTTGGAGATAAATTCTAGAAAAGTTTTGGTGCCATTTGTAGTGTATTATTTTGTAACCTTTTCAATTCTAACTTTAGATCCTCTCGATGACTTGTTGATCTTTTATGATGTTTATTTGCATTAATAACCATATTTGATCTTCAACACATTAATCTTGAATTATAATTAGATTTTATAAAATTTTAATTTCAAAATCCACGATAAAGATATGATTGAACAACTAGAAGTCTGTTTTACCACGGTAGTAAGAAAACTTCTAAGCCACTGTGAAATGCTAATCCGGATTGCGTGATACATTGCAGAGGTTAAATATTAGAAAATAAATAATACAAAATTTTCAAACGCCAGAATAAATACGAAGATTTAAAATGATTTTAAATAATATAAAATTTTCAAACGCCAAAATAAGTACGAGTATTTAAAATAATTTTCTGTTATTTATTTTTTATCTTAAAAATATTAGTATATTTATTTAGTACTCACTATTGTATTGCACAATGATTCTTCAATTAAACGATTCAAATAACAATCAAACAAAAACACTATTTCAACAATGCACAGTATATACACATTGAAGTTTTCATTAAATCCATTCAATTTCACTTATAAGATATACACAGCATTATACGTCAGCTGTATAGCTACAGATATACTTCCATAAGCATATCGGTGACGTGAACGCACGAGATTTCACCCATCCAAAACGTGTGTAAGGCGAACAGCACACTGCGCATGCTCCATTCAGAGCATGTCGGTGACACGAACACATAAGATTTTCCTCTAGCAAAAAGTGCCCAACACCGCTATATATATATATATATATATATATATATATATATATATATATATAAAGAAGTTTTCACTTCAAAAATTAAGAATCCCTACTTTGAAAGGATGACCGAATTCAAATTTTTGCCACATATTTATCTTTAGAACATGTCTTACAAAGAAAATAGCTTAGTACAAGCACATTCATATTTTATAATGATCTTAAAATCCCTACTAAAGAATGACTATGTTTTATTCAGTTCACAAAATTAAGTACAATTAATTAGAAATTAGACAACACATAGCATTGTTCAAAATATATCATCATGTTGCTTGATAAAAAGTACCACCCCCCAGAGTTGTAAAGCAAACGTAATGCATCATTTACACTGTATTCATTTAAATTCAGATATTTCTTTTATATACGAGGCTGCTTTACGTTACAGAAGTATCAGTTATTTATTTTCAGTAAGAAATGAAATCAAAAGTAAGACAAAAATGTAGAACAATGTATATTTTTAATAGATTATTCTAAATATAGTTTCAAGTGACTGCAAGTAATCCTTAATTTTTTAAACATTCTAAGAAATAAGTTGTAAAAAATAAATCAATGAAGTTCATTCTTTTCAAAACACTTTATTTTTCTCTACATTTTCCACGAATAAGAAACGTTTAGAACATCTACTTGTTAAAAATCGCTTTTTTTTAAAAGTGTTGTTAATTCCATTGGATGTGACTCTGAGATTTGTTGCTGATTTACTTTAAATTCTAAACAATTTAAATTCATTGAAATAAATAAACATTTTTTCTCATATCAGTGTTTTTCTTTGACTTGAATGATTTAACTTAAATTTATATTTAAGGGTTTTAATTATTCTACTGATCATAAAGCAATACTTCGCGTTTTTGCATCAATATATAATGTATTATCAGTAAAGAACAGTAAAACTATCAAATTATACATTTACAGTATTTAAGAAAATGTTTTGTAAAGCTTTCCTTAACTCAGTGTTTCTCAATCTTTGGGGCGTGATAACCCTGCAAGGAGGGCACGAGCATATCGAAAACAAAATATTATTTAAAAAGTTATTAATTTAATGAAAGAAACCAAATATTCTGGCATATTAAAAAATGAAATGCTCATTGAAACCGATGTAACACACTTATAAATACATCATTACTGCGCAATACATTTTATAATTAATTTAACAATTCTAAGTTGAACAAGCTTAATAACTACCAGTGACCCCATGTACACATGTCATATATAAAATTATAAGCAAAAAATCAACACTTAACTTGATGATGTGTACGATTTATAATTAATCCAATAATAGTCAATTAAAAATTACGTGATCCGCCCCCCAATGCCACCATTTAACCCGTTGATGAGTGCATGCGATGCATTGGGTGTGGTGGGGGGGAGTAGAAAAGGAATAAATAAGCAAATCCTTCGCGAAATTGCCAATGTCATTTTATGGATAGCAGTTAACAGGAAAGATTGTACTTCGGAAAGTTCTATATATGCGTCCGGACCAATTAACGCACTACTAAATAGATACGTTTAAATACGTCGGCATTATTTAAGAGGTTAAAGTAATAGTGTAGGTTACGCGTCAAACTATAGTACTTATTATTGATTTCAATGCATTGTTATTGTACGGAGGGGTCGTGATGAAAATTATGATCAAATATTGGGTTGCAAATATTGAAAGTTTGAGAAGCACTGCCTTAACTGCATACGCATAGAAATGTAATTTACGAATGCTTTTAAAATTGCTCAGTGCATCAATGTTATTATAATTTGTATTCAATCATTCTGCTTGAAATTAAATATTTCTAATACACTTTTCTAAATGATTCATTGGAATTAACACAGTAATTACAAATAAAGGAAATGTAAATGGTCACGGGCATTTAAATTTTTATCCAGTCTAGTAATGAGGAAGCACCCGATCTGAAATTCTATTATCCAAATTCCCACACAAATTGTAATCTTTGAACCATCATAAACACTTATCAGCCCCATTACATGAATGATCTATTGTGACATCCCAGACTCTAATTCACAATTCAACTACAAACAGTTTCGGCTATGAGTTCATGTTTATGAATACTCAGTTTTCATGACCCCATTTACCTCTAATAAGTTCTGAGATGCATTGCCATGAAACTTAGGTGGTTGTTTCAAAATAGTGAAAAAATAAATATAACATGGTTGGTAAAATTTAGGAGGAAAATTCCTAATAAGAGTAAGTTCATAAGCACACACATGGTATTTTAATTATTTAATCACAATGCTTTAAAACATTTGTATATTTACCAACTATCAAATAACAATGCTTGCAATTTTATTTACTCTATTTAAAACACAACCCAAAGTACTAATGTAAAAAAAAAATGGTATTCTCCTGAAATAACTTTAAGCGAGTCTTTTTTGGAGGCCATTTCACTTGTCGACTCTCGTTTCTTAAAACTGGTATCACAGTATCCATAACGACTTTTCTTCCAAGACAATAACACTTTCTTCTGCCTCATAAAAATGAGTGTAGGATTTGAGAACATTTTAGGAAGAGGACAAATTCGATTTTGTCGTATTTTATGGAAAATTCATTACAGCCATGAGATTTCGAATCATCTTTCAGGTGACGTTGAAAAATGGTGAGAATTCACGGGATATTTTTTTCAGGTATTTTTCCTTTAGATTTATTGCTTAGAATAAAAATATAGTTCAGCCTCTTCAAGTTATCCCTAATGAAAAAAAGTAATGTTGAACCTGAAATATATGTTTTTTAGCTAACAGATGTACTCCTATATATATATATATATATATATATATATATATATATATATATATATTTTATATATATATATATATATATATATATATATATATATATATATTTATATATATCAAAGCTCAAGGGGCGTTATAGATAATTATTCCAATTTTTAAACTACTAGACGTACAGTCTTGAAATTTTGTAAGCAGATTTATTTCGTAGATAGAGAACCGGTACAAAATGGGTTTCGTGAAAATTCACCCTAGTTTCATTTCGGGAGATTAAGGGGCGTAATTGATAAATATTTCCGTTTTTATAAACTACTAAACCTACCTGCTTGAAAATTGGTAAGAATGTTCCTTTCATGGAATATAGTTCCTATAACAAAGAGTAAAACGAAAATCGACCCCAAGGAATCCAATCGGAGTTATACAAAAAATTCCTGTTTTTGAATTCTTAGAACCACTTACATGAAATTGGTTAAGCATGTTTTTTTGTTGAATAGGGATCCACTAAGAATGTATATGAGAGAAATCTACTCCTGGGGGAGCAAGATGTTACTGGGACGTATTGACAAAAAAAATCATTTTTTCGAACTACAAGGACTATAATAATGGAATTTGGTTTGCATCGGTTGTCCGCTAAGAACGGTTATTTTGGAGAATGTCTCAGGGTATTGGTAATAAGAATTTCGTTTTGCTCTATTAGATTTAGACTTGAAATTTGGCTTTTACGTTTATTTTACGGAGTAGAGATCCACCGAAAACTGGTTTTGCGGAAATCCACTTGGTTATAGGGTTACGAAAGGGCAAACATCAGTCTATATTTCTGTTTTAGAGAGTATTAGAAAATACAAATTAGAAGTTCTGTCCTTTTTTTTTTATTAAGAAGCGAGAATTACAGTTATAAGTATATTTTTCAATACAATTGAATTCTTAATTCTAGGACTTAGATATCAATAATTTATATATATACATATACATACATACGCATACATATACATATATATATACATATATATATATTTATATATATATGTATATATATATATATACTTTAAAATGGCTATTAAATACGGAATACCGATAGAAGCTTTCAATCAATTTAGATATCTTGTATCAATAGAAATTGGAAAATTGGATTTCAACGTTGAAAATGAAATTATGTATAAAGACCTTAAAGTATCAATAGATAATATTCAAAAGGATTTCGTGATTACTTATGTTGATAAAGTCTCTGCTAATTATGCTATAATGTGTAAATATTTTTATAGTAAATTATTAAGTGATCATTTTTTAAAGAATAATGCATTTCAAAAGTCGATTCATAGCATTAGAGAAGATGATAATCGTCTTTTGGCTTAAAACAAAAGATTAAATATTCATCTCAAAACTATTAAATACCCACGAATCTTTTTTAACATCAAAATTCCACAAAAGTCCAATAAAGTTCCGTAGTATTACTAATGGGTATAATAAATATATAACTAAGTCTGGGAAGATTTTACAATCCCTTCCTCAAAATACTATTGATAACTTTCAACACACAGCAATACTTAAACATATCTTAGAGATTGCTAGAGTCACGAAGGATATGATAATTGTTTACATGCACGGCTTTGACTTCGAGGACCTTTTTAATTCTATTGATATAGATGATATGGTTAGGGTTCTACATTTAATTTATGATAAATATGAATTACATAGTTCAATGAAAAAGGAAAAATTTATATCCTTGTTAATCTCGTATTACAAGAAAGTTTCATTACATTTGATCAGAATCTTTATAGACAGATCAGACGATTACCTCAGAGTGGTCCTGCTAGTAATTGCTTAGCTAACCTGTATTTACATTTTTTTGAAATTGATCATACTTTTAATGAATCTTTCTTACTTTATCCGTTAAATAGATGATATAATAATTTTTGGTAAAAATAGTGGATTCAAACCAAATATTATGTTCTACCCTGACAATCTCAACCTTCTTAAAACTAACTTTAACTCTATTATGGTTGAATTCCTAGATTTAGACTTGCATCTTATTGACAATAGAGTAGTCTGTATCATTTTTGACAAAAGAGATTCTTTTAGTTTCCATATAATTAAAATTAGTGTATGGAACAGTAATTTGCATCTATCAATTTACAGAAATATTGTTTTGAATTTTTTACTCAGGAATGATGACTTAGCTACCAACAAAATAGATAAATTTAATAATATCAAGAAATTCTTCCAATGCTGCTTAGATCATGACTATCTTTTTAACTTCTTAAGAACTTATATCCATCACAAATATATTAATCGTCTTGCTACTTCTGATTACAAAACCACCATACAACAATAGGATCTCAAAGTCAGCATATTAGAGGTTTTTCTGTGAAGATTCTGTTTTAACACTCTTCACACAGTTTATATTTTTCCACACCCTTCTTAAAAATCTTATACATTGAAAAATTTCTACATTTTTGACAATCAACCAAATTTCTACATTTTTGACAACCAACCAAGTTATAGCCTATCAAATTTGATTGTCATATTTCTTGGTGTTTATCCTCACAAGCTGGTTTAAATGATGCGGTTAAGTGTAATTTACATTTTTATCACAACGTATAATAGCTTTCCATTGGTTTCAAGGCCGTTGGATCTCCTGAACAAAGCTCTATGAGCAGAAGTTTTGAAAAACTTTTTTGAAGAATCCTTTTATTAGATAATTCTTTTAATATTTTTCTGCTTAAACATTTTAGGAGAATTTTTGCTGAATAGTAGTCCGTTGTTCTTTCATACTTTCTATGAGATTTTTTATACTTTGATTTTTTATACTTTAAATTTCTATTTATTTTATTTTGGTTTTTCCTACCGAGTTGCAAAGGGGGTGAGAAGGTTGACGCCTTCAAACTAGTTTAAACCCACTTATTCGGTCCTAAGTCCAAAATTGCTTTTTGACTCGCTAGGTTTTTATTTGTATTTCATTAGATTTGATCTTCATGTTTTTATTAAGTATTCCCTGTTATGTTCTTTATTTTCTTTAATATATTTTATAAATTTCTTCCATATATATTTATATATATTTTATATTATTTTTTTTTTTTTTTTTTTTATATATTATATATATTTTTATACATATATTATATATATATATTATATATAATATATATATTATAATATATACATATATATATTATATATTTATATATCTATATATATTTATTTTTTTATTATATTTTTTTTTATATTATATATTATATATATTATATATTATATATATATTAAGCATATATTTATAAAGCATAATTAAATACCCGGCGAAGCGTGTAGGTAACGGCTAGTATTATAATACACAGAATAATTAAAACCTTCCATTACTGAATTTTACTTTTTTTTTTTTGCTTTTATATCCTGCATGTTACCGGCAAAAAAACTCAAAATTAAATTTATGTTACTCTTCAATACTATAAGGGCTTCGAATGTCAGTACATACTATTGATATTAGTATTATTATTTCTTTCGTTTGTGTCATGGTTTATCAATCCTAAAGATATTCGTGTACTTTGAAATAGTTTCTTCAAACAAGCTTCTGGTTTTGAAAGAAAAAAACTATTTCATTTTTTTATAAACGTCGCATTCTAAACTTACAAGAGGGCTATTGATGAGGTAATGACAATTTTCATTTTTAGTCAAGTAAAAGGACGAAACTTGATCTAGTAAATGACTCTCCAAACTTGAACACAGCTGCTACTCCAATGTTGAGTCTATTGAAACTTTGGGTCTCAATAGATCATTTATCATAACTTTTTCTGGCGGGATTTTTAGTGTAACGAAAACTCGAACCCAAGATAAAACAATGCCGACCATGAGTTCTATACTGTGATTACAAGGTTACCATGGCTACTGACACGATGCATGTGTACATGTATGTTTGTTTACATCTTCAATACAGTTTTCTAGTTTTTATAAATTCTAGCATATTCCATCAAACTTATATTCTATATTGATTTAGAACAGAAATTATATCCCGGGATTAGTATTCTTTTTATCCCGGAATCCTGGGACTGCAAACCCTATTTCAAATATCTTCTTGATTCCAAACCACAGCATGAATTAAAAGCAAACTTTCTAATTGAACAATATATTTCGGACCGTATTCAGAATAACATTTATGTATTTGTCCAAGACAACAAAGGTATTATTTAAAAACTCCCTGATTGAAGTAGTTAATTGTCTTAATTTGTTAGGAGTTTTAAATAATTAGGATAGCTTGGAAAAATTTATCTTCTTTTCTAGATATTTTCTTTTAAATTTCCATTCAACCTTTTACTAGTTTAAATCAATAATTTCATCATGAACAATAACTATTCTGGATCAGTTTTAAAAAATATTTTATGTAGGTTTTTATTTTTACTTTCTAACCACCAGCAACTATTTTTTTTAAATATAAATTGTATTTCTTCGCAAAATCATTAAGACATTGTGCGAGTGGGATTCTGATTCACGAAGATAGTGTGCTACGAGGCAGAGAAAATACAATCACTGTTTTTGAATTCCCAATCATTGAAGATTACGGTATGTAAATATTTTACGTGTAAGTGTAATTTTTGTGAATGAGTTTCAATTTAGCTGAAAATTCTAAGCTGTAATGATGTAAATTATTCAGAGCGGATAAAATCTAAGATGTCAAATCCTATGTTACTACTGAAAATATGGAATTCAATATTAAACTTGTACTCATTTTCATGCCTTATAATAATTTATATATTCAAAAGTTGAACACTATATAGGAGATGAGGTTTTTATTTTATTGAAAATTGTCCCCCAAAAAAGAGACGAAATGTACAAATGAGTACGAGAACTAATTTTATCAAAAGTCGGTTTGGATATTTATACGAAAAAACCTCAAAAAGATAATAGTTAGTTATCATCGTGTCACCACTGTTTATATTTTAATATGCCATGTTGCAGTTTTCACAATTCACAATGTTCAAGGGACATGGATTTTTTGCATAATGCATTGGAGAATTTCAATAATATTTTTGTATGTCTGGACAAAAGGGAACATTACCTTCTTTTCTAAGCTTCTGGTGATGATTCTCTTGGTTTTTTTTCTGGAATGGGGTGATACTTCTTCAATCCTGAAAGAAAAAGAATGAGGCATATGAATGTTACACTCAAATCGTTGTTGAAGGTGCTCTTTTAAAAGCTGACAATCTAGTTTTCCTACATATGTGTGCGAGAATCTGAGTGATTTTGATTCCTAAATATATATTTTGGGCGGTTTATCCAGGTACATTGAGGATTGAATAAAATAAAGTCATTGATTAAGCACGTGCCATTACTCAGATGCATCTCAGCTCTTAACAAAAAAAATATCAAACAGAAGTCACAAAATACTTGTTTAGAATTATTTTCATACAAAATTGAAAACTATACTATTTTACAAGAAAAAAAATCAAAATTAACAAACAGTACTAAGACATAAAAACTGACGCTGTTGGGCATGCTGAATCTATCAGATTCATTGGCTTCTTCAGTCAAAAATATAAAGAAATCACCCTCGCCTTCCACAATTAATGCTAGGGCGTGTGATGAAAGTCAGAAAGAAAAATGAGGGGTGGGTTCCATTCCAGCGCATGTATTTAACACTGATACTAGTTTTGTTATGCATTTGAGAGAACCACACGCTTAACGGTGGGTTAACCACTACTTTGTTGCGAAATATTTCATGTTGCAAATTTGCTAGGAACATTACTAATATGCGGAATTCGTTTTGGGCCATTCATTATGAATGGTGTATTAGGAGTTACTGGAATGTTTCCAATTTCATCTGCATTTTCTTCAGATTCTTTGCAGTCACTTTCACTCAATCTTATGTTTTCATCGGAATCTAAATTGGAACAAAAAACAGCTCACCACCATCCGATTCATTTTCAGAACGCTCTAGCAACAAATTCATAATTACATCAGAGCTTAGACCTCTACTACGAGTCATCGTTTCAGGGTTTTTGCTCTGCACAAGCTTCGAAAATCGAATATTTTATTTATTTATTTATTTTTAGTATATATGCTCCGTAACGAAACACTAAGGCACAGCGATAGTAAAATGGTTCAAATTAATTGCAAATTCTCTCAGAAATGAGAACGAAATATTTTTTTACGCTTTATGAACATTAAAATGTTGTTTCCAACACAGTTAAAAAATAAGGTATCCGAAGTAAATATTTGCAGAGTGACTTAAGGTAGAAAGTTAATGGTTTTAAGGATTCGACAGAAGTAATTATAAATATTCAAAATGTATTTATTGATTTCACAAACATATCCCAATAGTTTGATCTACTAAGGGGAAGTAAGTGAAAATAAAATTATATTTGTGTAAGACACTCGTTTGTATTACTCAATAATATTTTAGTCTCTCTCTTTAGATATTCAAAAGTGAGTAGTGTTTTAAAATACTTCACCACAGATAATTTATACACTATGGCATTAACTAAACGGCTTCTCATTTAAAGATGTATTACATAAATTGATATTTCGCCTTATTTATTTAGAATGAATAAATAACCCTCGCTCTCTTCTGAGTTAGCTGATGAAAAAAACATATATTATTTATAAAATTAGAGAAACGTTACATTTTAGAAATGAAACATAAAATGTAATAATATGTATGAAGTATCTTACAAATTCTATATAATCAAGTAAATGTATATCAAAAATTATATTAAAGTTTGCCATCTACACAAGTATGAGAAAATGGTCAATCTGATTTACTGAATTAAAATACAATAACTACATTAAAGTATGTTATGAGAAATCATATATTTTCATGCAGATAATCTAAATATCGATAAATAAATTTCAGAATACAAAGAGAAAATAATACTTGACGGGAAGGATTACGAAGTCACTCAATTTTACGAATTAGCTCTCTTTGTGTAACAATTTGTATGCGTTTGTTATGGTGGACTCGCTTCATTTCGTCAGAGACGTTTAATTTAATAAATATCAAATTTAATCTTTTAAATAATAATCAACGTCAAGTTAAATTAAAAATGCCGAGATGCTAACTAAACTCGATTATGTTTAATAAGAATGAACCAATATTTCCTTGTCTTTCGGTATATAAACAGTAGACTTTTAATCCGGTAGAGGCAGATGCGCTGTAAATCCCTTTGGTACGGTATTCTGACACTCAAATTGCTTCATCAGTGCTTCCTATTTCTTCTGTACCATTTTTTTCCCCATTTTTCTGCAAACCTTTCTCTGCTCTTCTTTCTCCTCGATTTCTTTCACTACACTTCTATTTAAACAGCAATGGTCATTTGCATACAACACAAATAATGTAATAAGGTAGCCTTAGAGCTAGTTAAGAGAAATGCATGCAGAAGAGGATAAATTACAATGTATCCTAAATGACGAAACTGTTTGAGAGTTACTGCTTTTGTTTTTTGCAACGCTAAAATTTTGGCGCGAGTTTTTAATGATATGAGAAATATAGTCAAACATATGGGTAGCATCTTGTGTAATGTATCCTCCAAAACGCTGATAATCCTTTAGATCAGAGTTTAGTGCGTAAATGTCGATAGTATAAAGATATTCCTTCGGTACTTCCTTCATGTGGGGTGTTCTAATTTGAAAACATATTTTTTGTACGAAAAAAGAAATATTCATTGAATATTTAAATTGCTGTCCTTTTATTTCGAAACATATTTGCTAAAAAATAGTTCGAATAAAAACTTTTACTATGGTAATTAGTAAATTAATTAATTACTTTTGAATTTTGCTACAAATTCTCGAAATATTTTTAAGTAGCTTTGAACTAACCAATGCAGCTCGAAATTTTAAGGGTATCAAAACATGCTCTAAATATTAAAATGCTAAAATTAAGACTCTTTGTTTATAGGACATATTTCTTAGAAAATTCCAATAGAGCTTAATTTTTTGTCATATTAATAAATGTATTTTAATCATTATGTGGAAATACAAAAATAAACTTTAGTTCATTTTTTTTCTGTTTAATTTAAATTGAAACTAATTTTTTAGATCTCATAATACTTTCTTATGATTAGGTACCATTGCACGTAGATAAAAAAATACGCAAAAATGTGGGGAGCCTATTTTTTTAGTAAAATATTCAGATAATTTCTTTAAAAGAATTGTAAAACTTGGTAATTTTGAAAATTTGTATTCTTTCCCCCTTTATATACATGACACTTTAAAAAAAAACTGTGCATTACTATTTAGATTAAAAATAGGTTCACTATATGCACAGGTATTCTGTTTAGAAGTATAATCAATTTGAAACCATAATAGGTTTTTTAAAATGTGTAAACAAAGTAAAAAAAAAAAGTATGCTTTGGAGAAAAAGTGAAAAACCTAAAATTAGAGACCAATGTTTACACACATCCTACTATAGACTAACATTTCACTGCCTGTTTTTACATACCTCATAATGATATTTTATACTCTCTGAGAATTACAAAATTTATTTTAGGTACCATTTCTTATAAAAATAATTCTTGAATCTACAAAATATTTCACACCATAAAAAGAACATTTGCACAAAAAATTAGAGAGAGAGAATTGTTATTTATTTATTTTTTTGTTTCCTTTCTAGTAAAAACATATTAATGTTTTACATACATACAACACATGAGGTTTACATGAGGCTAGAGGAAACTCTTTTAAAATGTGTCAAATGAACTGTGATCGTTTGTTTATATTCTTAGGAATTATTTTTTCATATTTTAAGGCTATTTTATCAATGAGCATATAAGAATTTTCCCTTTTCAAATTCAGAAAAATACACACTATTATTTAATACTAAAATAGAAAATCGATATTTTAAATGTGTATGATGTTCTGGTTCTCTTATACTGAAGAGAAAGAATTAACCTTTTGCTAGTAATATTTGAATAAAATCATAAGAAGTGTACAATGTGTGTGTGTGGCTATAGTAAAGAAATAAAATCATTTTTACTACTGTAATCGAAAATAAATTATAATTATATCATTTTTCAACTTAAGAAGAAAAAAACACTAAAATTATACAATTAATAAACTTTCATTCGATCAAAAAAATTATTAAGAAATATTTTTTACAAAAAAAAAAAAATTCCTTTATATTTTTTAAAGTTAAATTATAATTTTGATATTCCACTAATATTATAGATTAAACTTCCTAATTTCTAATTAAAAAAACTCTCCCTAATTATATAAATTTAATATTAACATTACATGAATCAATCAAAATTATAAGAACTACAAATAATTTCCGCCATTCTTTTATCAAAAATTGGGTGTTTATTTCAAAAAGTTACGTTATGTTTTATTAAAAAAAAATCATTGTTAACCACTAATTTCCCCATCTTCCTGGCATAATACAGATGCCGCTTCAGAAGAACGCTTCATCTTTTGAGGCTAAACATGAGATTCATCCCAATTTCTGCACAACCAACTCATCTCCTATTGCTATGTATTCAATGTCCGGTGAATATAACGGGTGGGGTAGGGCGTCATATTTGAGTGTTTCCAAGTAGGTTTTGGCATTTCCGCAAAATGTAAACAAAAATTATCATGCAAGAGAATAATTTTATTGAGTCTAGAGTATTAGTGGGAGTGATTTTCCTTGAGTGTACGTGCTTGGCTCTATCTTATAAAATGTATTATGTAGAGAGCTCTAGTAACAGTTTCGTTCGGTTTGAGCAGTTCATAATACACGAACGACACCAAGATGATCCCACGAAATACACAAAATGATTTTTTCCCCATAAATATTCCCTTGTTGAAACATGACCGCGTACACTTTTTGTTTTTCTCTTCTTTGGATATCGTAGTAATTCCTTTTTTCATCACCAGTGACTGTAAGATGCAAAAACCTATTTCACTTATACATTGTGAGCAGTATTTCATATGAGCAAAATCATCATTCAAAGACACTTTTCTCTACAAAACTAACATCAGATGCATAGATTGAAATTAGTTCCTAAATTACAATAAAGCTTCCTTTTTAATATAACAGCATGCACTTTTTGTATTTGTTGAAAAAATGTGTTTCTAGCGTTAATTTTGATACCACTGATGATTTAATAAATGTAAAATTATAAATAGTATTGAAAAGATTCAATCAAGGAAAGCAAACATAAATTGAATAATTTACAAAAGAATTCAGAAACATCAAGGGAAAAAATAATGGGAACAGGAGTGATATATATATATATATATATATTATATATATATATATATATACATACACACTGGTGTGCAAAAATTAAGGACGAAGTCGAAAAATTAGCATATCAGCCTGAACGAAGAGGCAGAGCGGACAGAAAGACCAATCAGGAGATTAAGTGAGGTGATGTACGGTAGCACATGCGCAGATATGCAGGTAGACGTAATGGGGAGGGTCTGAGTAGTAAAGCATGTTGTCGGTGTAAGATTAGTATTTCTGGCAAAGAGATTGCACACCGTATAGCAGTTAAAATCACACCAAGTTGCTGCCTCAGCGAGAAATGGCGAATAATCAATCTGTTAGACGACATCTGGATGCTGGAAGTTGGAGGAAGGTCGCAGTGTGACAAGTGTGGCTGCAGAGTTCGGAATTGCTCACAGCATCGTTTCACGACTTTGGAGACAATTTCAAACTACAGGAACAGCTATCCGGGGGTTCAGTAGTGGTCGTCCACGAGGAACCACACCCGCAGATGACCGGTATATTGCCTTACAGGCCAGAAGAAACAGGCGGCAGACAGCGGGAGAAATCACTAGACACACGACACAGGCGACTGGACGACAGATATCGCGTTTTACCGTGGCCAGAAGACTGCACGGTGGTGGTCTGTTTGCACGACGCCCTGTACGGTGTGTACCTCTAACGCCTGCCCATCGGAGAAGGCGTTCTCTGTGGTGCCGGAATACCGGAATTGGAGAGACAATGAATGGGGACGAGTACTCTTTACAGATGAGAGCAGATTCAGTCTGAGTAGCGATTCTCATCGCATACACATCTGGAGAGGGCGGGGAAGCCACAATCATCCCTCGAACACCATTGAAAGGGACAGGTATGGAGGTGCGGTGTTCTCGTTTGGGGATGCATCATGCTTGGTACAGACCTTCACATCTTCGACGCAGGTTCAGTCAACGGGACCCGTAATTGTAATGAGATTCTCTTCCATATGTGCGTCTTTTTAGAGGCGCTATGGGTCCGCAGTTCCTTTTCATGGACGACAATGCACCATGTCATCGCACAGTAGCTGCCCGAACAGCTCTCAGAGAGTGAGGATATTGAACGTATGGATTGGCCGGCACGATCTCCGGATCTCAATCCCATCGAGCATGTATGGGATTTTCTAGGCAGACGCTTGGCAGCTCGTACCTTACCGCCAGTAACGATTCCGGAGCTTCGATTGGCGCTGCAAGACGAATGTGCCAGCAATGCCTCAACAACGCATTGACACCCTCATCTCAGCATGGGCAGACGCTGTGAAACCTGCCTAGCAGTCAGGGGAGATCATATCCCTACTAAAGACCGGATATTTCTTGCTGGACACCCATCACAGGGATGTTTCGGCCTTCAGTCGCATTGCACTCCATGCTACTTTTTCAATAAAGCTTCTTTTTATCCCTCTGATTTCTCTTTTAGTAAGTGTTGCTTACATTACTCATGTCCTTACGTATTGGGGATCTTACGGTATAAATGTGTTGATTTGGAATGCTTTTGTACAAAGTTATATTGAAAAAACCGTCTCGTCCTTAATTTTTGCACACCAGTTTATATA
>BMAO01019120.1:0-48714 GCA_019973975.1 Trichonephila clavata | reverse complement strand
CTTCCAAAACAAAATGCTTCGGAATGTCAGCATATATGTATCTGTTGGCATCAGGATCCGTTCTGTTCAATTCAAACCAAGCTGTCAGCATGGTATTCCTTTGAGCAGCTCTTTCCAGTGCTTGATGCTCTTCATCATCCAAGAAGTACACCGGCTGCATGTTTGGCAAATGCACTGGAAAACGAATGATTGCATGGGATTTCTCGTGCATTTTCTTTTCTAGAAGTCGCCACATTGCTTCAGGCGCAGATACATATCTTGCATTCAAAAGGTGTGTATCTCATCCCATGTAATTAGCCCCTGGCCATTGTCCTCGAAGACAACCTTTGCACAGTCATGACCCTTGTAAACGTACTTGAAGATATATTTGACGGACTTCAGCGAACTGCAGATTTCCTCATTAATATGGGCATTGTATTTTTTGATGAGGTATGGGTTATACGGCACAATCCACCTATTATCAACAACATTGCCATTTATCACAATATGATTTGCGTTGTCACGACGCCTATACATTGGATAACCATTGATGTTCTCAGCAGTTGTTTCTCTAAATTGCTTGGGGCATCCCTTTGTGCAAACACCATCAACGATACATGGAGCATTGGGGTTCAACACACCACAAGGTCCATGAATCATTGTAGATTTGACAATTTCATGCAATCTAGGATCCACTGTCTTGTCTGGCAGTTCTGCTGAGACTATCCGATCGATGCTCTCCGGGTCCCTTATTTTATCCTCTTCTGCTAATATCAGCAATAGATGCATGTGCGGTAGTCCTCTCTTCTGAAACTCTATGACATGAATGTCTGCAACTATGCGACCAAAAATACCATTTTTTTTCAAATCTTGCAAAAGTGCTTTCTTCTTGATGTCGAAAATTCTGGCAACTAAGTCGGGACGATCATGAGGCTTTTGTCCAGGAAAAAGGTTGTCTTTGATCTGTTTCCACTTTGGGTTGCAAGTGAAAGTCAAAAACAAGTCGGGCTTTCCAAAATCTCTAACAACCGACATGGCATCCTGAAAGTTCTGTTGCATTGCTCTAGGACTTCCAATGAAACTTGATGGCCGAATGAGGGTAACACCTGCCTTCATGCCAGCTTCGGTAGCCAGAGCATTCACGTGGTCAGCAAGACCCAAATACGATTCAACTCGCAGTGTTCTCTGATTGTGACGAATGAAATTCAAACGGTTACCCTCAACCTTAACATAAGAATCCACAACATACTGCTGCATAAGCTTACCTCCATACAAAATAGGATTGAAAATATCTTTCCTAACTGATAAACGGTGCACATAAAACTGTAACTCGGTAAAACTTTGATGAACGCGAAAACCTTTCTCACCACATGGAAAAAATAAAACGTAAGTCATTGGATCACAGTTAGGATTGAGAGTATTAATCCTGAACAGTTGGCGTTGTTTGGGATAAATGCAGATATCCCGGTTATTCGGTGGAATGCCATCAGAGCTTTTAAACACCATTGCAACCTCATTGGTTTTGGGAGCATTATATCTTCCTCTGTGCTGGTCAGAATCAAGTCTCTTATCACTGATGTACATGGTAACGTTTTCCGACGCCTCATGTCCTTCTTCACGAATCACCTGCTGCTCCAGTGCCCACATCATTTTGTACGCAGCTGCAAAAGGGATGACTCTTCTAATTATCTCATCAAATCTTCTCATAAGTTCCAGATTGCATTCAGAATTTTGACAACGCTCCATTCGTCAACAAGTAGCAAGGTCAGAATCCAAAACATATAACTGAGTAAATTTTTCTTCTCCTGCTTGAGCTGGATGTAAATGAGAAGTCCTGTGATAAATTTGACCATGAATTCTGAAGCAATATGCTCCTCTACAGGCAGGTGGTACAATCTGTGCGCCCATTGAAGCAAAGGACAGAGCACTGTTGTACGACCTTATGTTTTTTTTGAAATGCTCAGATAAATCATGGCTACCATCCATTAATCCTTTCATTTCTATTGGATATGTTGAAGCTTCTTCAATTATCTTCCTATTATGGCAGCAATTGGTGTAAGCTCCTCTGACATTCTTTTCTGCCCCAAAATACAAACCCCCACATTTCAGACAAACACTGCCCATTTCTCCACAGTTATGCTCTTCAACAACCGGGTAAAGAAAGGTTCTTGCGGCATAAAAAGTTTGTATCTGAAGGAAATTTTGTTATTCAGTGACGTTCAGACGGCGCCCTCTTGCATGCTGTGCCATGGTTGACAGTCGATCACTTCTCTGTTCTTCCGATTCCTCCACTCTTCTCTCCTGGTCACGTTGTACCATGGCAGCCAATCGGTTACTTCTCTGTTCTTCAGTTTCCTCCGCTCTTCTCTCCTGGCCACGTTGTGCTATGGCTGCCAATCGGTGACTTCTTTCTCCTTCAGTTTTAGTGGCTCTTCTTTTGCCTTCTCTAATTGCCTGCCTTCTACGGGCAGGATCACCTGTAATGCTTCTTTTCCGTTTAGGCATTGCAGATGAAAAACAATCAAAACAAAGCGGGGGGGGGGGAGGAACTATTTAAAACTTTAGAGCTAGACCTGATTTACAAATTGAATTAATACGATGCAATGATTTTCAACATTAAAATATGCTAAATAAATTACTACAAAATAAAGTTTCAAGCACCTATTTTTACTTTTAAGAAAGACATATACAAAAACAATTTAAAGTTTATCACTGATCTAATATTATGCAAATAAATACGTTACGTTTGAAGAATTACTTTGAAAATCTACAACAAAATTAAAATAGAAACAATCAAACAAAGTAAAAATACTAATTAAAACTTAACAGCTTAAGTTTTAAAAAAGACACATACAAAATGAATTTAAAGTTTTACACTATACTCTACAAATAAATACGTTAGGTTTGAGTAATTCCTTTGAAAATCGACAACAAAATTAAAATAGAAACAATCAAACAAAGTAAAAATACTAATTAAAACTTAAAAAGAGAGTACTTATCTTTTTTTTCTTTGACCAGAGAAATCCTAAAATTTTTGTTATCTTTTTTTCTTTGACCAGAGAAATCCTAAAATTTTTGACAAATGGCGGTAAGCCAGAGCAGCCAGATTCACGATTACATTTAAATGTATTGCAAAAAATTTATTGATTTTTGATATTTTAAAAAAAAGTTTCATGCAATTATCTTTTTTCAATGAAGAAATTATTAAATGATTAATTTAAGTATTTTGAGTGTTTTATTATAATTCGTTCAAAAACTGAAACGTAACATTGACCTTCACTAATTCTACCGCGCATGCGCAAAAAACTCAAAAAATCTTCCCAGTGTTTTTTTAAACTTTTCATGATCGCAAAAACGGTACTTTACGAAAATCACAAATTTTTTTTTAAAATCCGTAATTTTTAAGCAATTTTTTCAATCTTCGTACAGATTACAGATGATATTTTTTTACACACGAAAAAAAAGTTTCGCGCGATAATTTTAATAAATAACGAAGTTATTCAACGTTGAGTAAAAATTTGGTCTAATATTTAAAAAATCGCAGAAAAAAAGTTTTGGTCCTTTTATTTTTTAAATGAATGGATCTAAAAGAGAAAGTCTTGAAGTTACTTAGTGTAGAATATCGATTTAATAACACGAAAATAAATTCATACCCAATGATTGAGAAATACTTTTCATAAAAACGCATCAGTTTTAACACTATTTTAAAAAATTCGAAAAAAATAGAAAATATCGTTATTTTACAAAAACAATTATACCGTATCGTGGCAAAATAAATGATCTTTCCGATTCTGTAATTATTTTTTGTCTAATTTCGACACCGAAAATTGGATGACAATTTTAATATGGTGAAAAACGTAAGATTACCGCTCGGCCGAAACGGAAGGGAAGTTCCGCCAAGTAAACAACGGGCAGGAGTAAAACAATTACGCGTTTTAAGGTTTTTAATTAATATCTTTTCAACTAATTACAATATCAGAATATAAATGGGCAATACGTCTTCCCCGGAAAATTCCCGATCTTTTGGTACCTTCCGCGACTTTCTGCTTCGTACGGTTCGTGAGAAGATAGACGCACATGCATAGATACGTTTGTTTACCTTCGAATTTTAATAGTGTAAGATAAATTTCTGCGCGTAATTTTTTCTAAAGCAATTCACAACAAAATTGGATCTTAAAATGTATTATGCATTTTATTCTCTCATATCAAACTAAAAATCAAAAAAGTTATCTAAATAATATTGAATAGATTTTCTATCTACAGACAAAAGTTTCAAAAATAACATTTTTATTCTCCGTTAGCAGAGTGATAAAATAATTTCATTAATGATATTATTTTAAGTATCATATGCATAAAATTTACTGTTAGTACTTATTTGAAGAAAAAAAACTTATTTTTGTTTTTTGTTTCTAAAACTTGAAAACTCTATCACTATTTTTTAACATATCTCTTATATCTGTAAGTTTTAAAAAAAATCAAAAATCTTTTTAGATCTTTGTTGTTATCCGTGTCAAATCATCCATCATCTGTTAGTGAAATATTTTGTTGCAAAAATGAAAGATAAGGAACATGTAGATATTTTTATGAAAAGGAAAGTTTTTTTTAAAGTGTTCAAATAAATGCAAAATAAAATTCAACAACTTTTCTAGCACAAATTTTAAAGCGTTTGACACATGTTTATTCCATGAATTAGAAAATATGATAGATACACTTTTTGTAATATTTTGAAAACATTAATATTTTTTTACTTAAAATGGCCTATTAATGCAAAATAAAATTAAATCAATAAATAAAATTCCTACGCATCATATGTGTATTTCATATGCATTGTGAAGTTTACATTTCCTCAGTACTATTTAACTTTTGTTCACTCTTTGGTTTTTTTAACTTTTAAGAAGAGAAATTAATTTTATTTTAATTCTTTTTTCATTAAAAGTGTACACATGATTAAGGATAATGATTATTTTTCCATTTAATACCAGAATTTTGCGATTTTAGAATCCAGGAATTCGAAACTAAGATGGTCACAAAAGAGGAGAAAGGAGTCTGGCAATCCTTTAATTACACAATTAAGAAATGTTCATTTATTTAAATTAAAATATTTCTCATTTCAACTAATAAATAAATTTCTTGAGCATTCCCAATTGAGTAAAAAAAGAAGCATATGCTACATGTTTCTATGCAATTTTCATATTTTTCATAACCTCTAATAAATTTTTTTTTAATAGGTTATATTTAAACATCACTTCTCGACAAGGATCCACTTGAATCGCTAGAGGAAACTTTCCTAGGATTCACAGAAAAAGGTTGAATTTCGGGGTTCCAAAATACAAACTAAAGGGTTCATAACAAAATAAAAAAAAGTTTATTAATAATAATAAAATTAATTTATAGAAAAGCTTAGAAGATACCTGTATTTTCTAGGTACGAGTTACTTAAAGGGGAAAAAATTATGTCTGAAGTGAATTCTCAAACAAGTTATTATTAATTTTTCATAATGGTGTGGAGTCCGTTAGTGTACTAATAAATTATATGTACCCTAAATACTTCAAGAAGTAGAAGATCCTGCGGTGAGAAATTGTACATGAAGGTACTCATGAAAATTTTTTAAAAAAATTCAGTCAATTTACTTAAATTAATTTTTTTAAAGATTTCTGGTACAAATATTCTTTTTTCACTATTTTTTAATTAATATTTTTCTAATCAATTATTTTCTTTTAAGGTATCCAATTACCCTTAAATTGTGATTTTTGCCATAAACTGACAATTTTTTTATAACTTTATTTATAGACCATCTTATTAGCTTTATAAAAATACCAAGTGTATTATTTTCCGTTCTCTGGAACAAAAACTTCAAGTGTTTGAGTGGAAGCAGATGTCATTACTTTAAGATAGACCCCATACTTTAAAACGCGTTTCCCTGGAAATGTGTTTTTTTAATGTTCAAACGAGGATTGCTAAAAAAGTTTGCAAAATAATTAACTGAAATTTTTTTGTGTACGTTCTGGATAATAGTAGACGTGTTTTAACCATCAGATCTGACGATCTATGATTTATTACAAAATTTACTGTCCCTTACGTTAGTATAATTAGTATAATCCCTCTTTGTTTAAGCAATTTAATGTAATAACTAAGATACAGTACTCTAGTTTTGTAAAAATTATAATATCTCTTATCCTAAAAGTCATTTCACTGAAAGCATACGAAACTCTACACTACTGAACCTTTCCCATCGAGTAAAGGCTTCTCAGGGGGCTGGCTCACCTTCTTTAGGTAAGTACGGGTGTCACAATCCCGAGGTGCCCTAGTTATCTCCTTTTCCCAAGGGGTTTACTGTCCTTGGTAAACACGGGTGTCACGACCCCGGGGGACCCTAGTGACCCTGCTCTATTTTCGACCTTCCTTCTTGTCATTCATTTCACCTTTCTTTCTTTTCCCGTCATGACTACAGAGGCATATTTTTAAATGTACCTGAGAATAATTATGGATATTTCCTTTTTTTGGATTAATTATAATTCATTATAAGTAACATATTTTTGTGTTAGTTTTAAATTGTGTTTATTTCGTTTTCTGATTTTTAAAAAAAATATATTTTCAATTTTCGTATTATTACTTATTTGTTTTTGAGTATTTGCTTTTTATTAACACCGTTGGTTTTCCGACCCACATGTTTGCCGGGGGCGGCGTCCCGTAAGGAGGAAAATGGTGTCCTGGGGATACTTTTGCGCTCCATTTGACCCACGCTTCGCTGTAGACGGGTGGCAGAAGTGAGCCCGCTTCTGTCAATCGGCTGGTGATACCTCTCTTCGGTGTCCCCGGAGAGACATTGCTGTAGGGTTAGTGCTGCAGATAAGAGGGGGCGGGTTTACCCGTTGGATCCTCGTCCTTAGTCTGTAGCACTATATTCTGGGTGTACTCCAGGTAAGCGCCGTGCCTGGTTTATGCCAGTTGACCGGCACACTGCCTCCCTTGTTGGACTCCGTAGTGGTTGGAGGCACGCCAGGACGAAGTTTATATCACACTAATGGATCCAATGCTGCAGTGCCCGGGTAAAGGCCTTGTTTTACCCAACAACCTTCACATTGATCAAATCACTAGAAATATAAGATTTTTATTGATATCTTTACAAAACGTAGAAATGTCTAAAAAGTCACTGTTTACCACTAATAAACCTTCATTGAAGTAGGTGGTGAACCGAAATCTGTCAAATGTTTAAAGTTCGGGGATCTACTGATATAAACTGTGTCCGCTTTACAAATTAAATCTTTTCTCGTCGCAAAAACTTTTCCTGATTCACCCGCTTCAATAAGTCCTCACAAATCCCTTAATACTTCTTGCTGTGGCATTTCTGAACCTGACCTGTTGACCACCCCTGAAGCGGAAATCCTTGAGGGATTCTCCAATCAGGGTATTATCCAGGTCAGAAGAATCACAATTAAAAAGAATACAGATGTAATTCCAACCAAACATCTAATTTTAACTTTCAATAGCCCAAACGTACCGACGACAATAACAGTCGGCTCTCTTAATTGTAAAATACGCCCATATATACCGAATCCTCTGCGCTGCGTTAAATGCCAGAGGTTCGGACATTATCAAACTTCCTGCCTTGGTCAATTAACGTGCTCTAGATGTGCGTCTGCTGGACATTCTTCTACTGATTGCTGTTTAGAGCCAAAATGTATAAACTGTTCACAGCTCCATTCAACTGACTCTAAATTATGCCCCAAATGGAAAATAGAAAAACAAATAATAATATTTCTTATCCTGAAGCCCATAAATTAATAGTCCCACAAATATCTCAAACATACGCTCAAGCTGCAAAATGCTCAACTGCAACCACAACCACCCAAACAGATGAAAATATTATAAAAATAGTATGCGCGCCTTTAAAATTATTACAACCATTTATATCCGGTTCAAAGCAAACTAGATGTTTGGAAATTTCTACAATTATCAAATCGTCTTCCTCAACTCAGGCACAACTCTTACCATTTATATCTTCTGTTACTATTACATCCTCATCAGATTATCAGCCACCTATTCCTATGTTTACTACTGCTCCCTCTACGTCCAATAGTCTTCTGCATTCTGTTGCATTACCTTCATCCCACCAAACACTTCCCCCTTCTACATGCAATATGTTTACAGTCTTGTCCACTGTGACAAATCCCTTTGTATCTGAACCTAAAACCTGCACATCCAAAAGCTTACCAACTACAACTACACCTTCTGTACCCCAGGCTTCAAAATCTCGTACAAAAAAGCATCCTCCTAAAAACATTGCAAAACCCAAAATAGAAAAAAAGATGGCCCCACATAAACCAAGAAAATCAGCACCGGTGAAATACACAACTGATGATGAAGACATGATTACATAAGACGTGGAGGAAGAGTTTGAATTGTATTCGGAAGATGAGCTGAATCATTTTGTTGTAGTAGGGGGGAATACATATTACAAGAATGCTTTAATTCCGACATGACAAGATTCAAATGTTTTTATCAATAATACTTTATTAAACTTGGTGGGGATTTCCCCACCAACTTTTATTTCTTTTTGAACTCTTAGAAAATGACTTGTATATAAAAGTCGAGATTTTACCTTTTTAACAAAACTTTTACTTTTGAATAAAATTTTCTTAGATATTTTTACTATTGTTTGGCGCAGTTTGGCCAAAGATGGCTCTTGCGCTATAACCCCAAAACTCACTCACTCACTCACTTGATTAAAGACGTTTCTCTACAGCAGAGTGGAAAAATTACAATATCTATCACAGTTTTGTTTTCGTTTGATGCCAATTTTATGTAAACGTTTGTTTAATATTTCTTAATAGAACTCAACTAGCCAGCTAGAATAAGGAGCATCTTTGTGGTCAATATTTTAAATTTTGAAATTTGCATAGCAATCATGAGAGGCTCTTTCAAATATGGCATATCTCCATACTCAGTATAAATGTAGCGAGCAACTTTTACGGCCTTAGAATCTTGATTGAAAGCAAAAATATGGAGATGAAGAAAATGCTCCTTCTTACTTGACATTCAGCTGTAATTATCTGAAAATTATAATATGAGTTAACTCGAACAAAAACAAGACAAACATAAGAGTCCAGTAGAACAAAGCATCTTTCGAATGTCTTAAAATATTTTGCCAAAAACATTTAATTACAAATGGAATGGTAAAATTTAAAAAAAAAATGCTGCATGAATAGTTGCAAACTTAATATAATCTAATGTATGACTTTCACTAAAAAATTTACAAATTTTATTTCTTCTAGAAAATATCTGCCCTTAGTATAATATTCACATAGTGATCATTGTGCAAGTAAGCTATACGTGAAATTCAGAAGCAACTAAAAGAAGTCAAAGAAAAATGTCTCTGTCTTTTATCTGTATCTTAAACCTATTTCAAAATATGATTTTATTATGCCCAAGCACATATGAATTATTATAAATAATATAAGACATCATCTGTTTATTTCATTCAAGTGTACCTTTCCCAAATTGTATACTTTACTTCTATATTTTCACAATTGTAGTTACCATAACTCTTTTTATTACTAAATTTCGAAAGTTTTCTAATCTAAGAATGGATGATGGATTGTTCGAAAGTTTCAAGTTTCTGTTGTCGTCAATAAGACACTTCCACGAAAGTAATATAAACCAGAAAACACTTTTAAGTTAGTTTGTTACGTTCGGCGTGGAAATACTCATTTAAATTACCCCTCCTGTAATTTGGCCGTTTCAATTAATTAAGACAAAAGAAAATCTCTCACAAGGGAGTATTTATATAATCAAATATAAGAATAGAAGCAGTAATTTATTCCGTTAGACCATTTACTGAAATTAATTACTCGATAGAAAATGATGCCAACATGTTTATTGAGTTTCAGAACATGGGAATCGACAATATTCTTCTTTGAACTTTATAAATTCATACGTTTAAGGGGAAAGACTGAAGTTGCTGATTTTGGAAGCATTTGTTTCAATGTGTAATAATTTTGAATCATTAATTGAAAGGAGCTTCAGAGTAAAATGAATGCCATATTTAGTTGGTAGTCATTAAATGTGTGTGTGAAAATGTTAATTCTTTGCTGAAAGGAGCATAGAAATCAGTAGAGTCAGTTAAAATGTGAATAGATATTTTTAATATTAGAAATGATAAACCAAAATACTGACTTTAAACGAATTTAGAATTATCTTTTCACAATATCCTTAATTAATTAATTTATTTAATCCCCAAAAATGATGTCAATAACCGCAAATATAGTCAGCATGTTCAATTACGAAATATTTGTTGAAATTATTACTATATGCTAACGCGCGATTAATTCTGCATTTAATCGAACATTCATTTCAAAAGTTAACACTGACTAAATAATTGACTCTGTCACGTTTAGGAAAATTTTACCAATTTTTTTTCCAAGTGACAAAAAAAAAGTTCGTATATACAACTGTTTTTAAAGAATATTTATAAGCTTCTTATAAGTCTTATATATTATATTGATCTGCTTGCTTATTTCTTTTGATTTTCTTAGCTATACGTATCTTATAATTTTAAACGTGTCACTTATTCAGTTCATAAATAATTAAATGAAAAACAGGGAAAATAATGTTCCATATTTTACTTAGAAGGAGTACATGCAGAAATTTGATCTAAAAATGCTGGTATAATATATAAAAATAGTACAATAAAATAATAAATATGAAAAGTATAATAAAGTGAAAAAATAAGATTCTAGTATTATAAAGCTTTTAAGCAATCTAAACTATTTAAGTAATTTTATGTGCATTATTATATTTATCAGTTTAAATAACATTCCACACAAGCATAAAATAATATGGTATAGGTAAAATGATTTTGCTATAATGATTAAAAATAAACGTAAACGCATTACATAACGAAAAAAAAATTAGAAAAGTTAAACTAAAGTTTAAGTATACCTCTATTATATAATTTCCCCTTTGTCTATTTTCTTTTTTTTTAATGAGACTACGGATTAGTATTTTTACCCATGGAAACCTAGTTCCTTCCGGAGTATCAGGTATCACTTTTTAGTGTGGCACCATAGAGGCAATATCAATTACCGCAATTAATTTTCACGACCAGCTTCCTCACAAGAGTAAGGCATATGAGCTCTGACGATGCGAAACTTGCTCTAGAAATTTAATATTGAGTTAAATTAACGTGAGTACCGAAGCCAAACAGGCACTAAAAGGATCCTTTACATGCCGCATAATCGTACGGTATAGACGCAGTCGATTTTCTACGTCATGAAAATTCATCGTTTTGGGACGGGGTCGAATCCGCAAACTTAGATGCAGAAGGCCAGCAACAAACCAACTACGCCATCCAGCAGGGTGTCTATTTTCAAATGATTAGTTATTTCAGAATAGTTTGAAAAACTGATTAGAATGGTTTATTTGTCTAATTTATGGGACATTAACTAGTAAACTAAAGCAAGAAATCACGTGCAAATAGAGTTGGGGCTAAGTGATTAGCTTTCCATAAATTCGCTCTTGAATGAGGACTTCTGTTCAAGGAAAGCTAAATGTTATATTCAATTCCGTCAAATACACTGATACCTTACAGCAAATTAAATGTATTTATAGAAGAATCATCTATTGTACCTTTTAATTAGATTTAATCCTTAGCTTCTATTAGTAAGATATTAAGTAACACACATGTACAGTAAATTTCATTTGTATCTTTGCAATTTCAAATGCAATCGTTATTTTATTTCCTACAAATGTAAGAAATATTTGAAAAATATGTTGCTTTCAAAATATGTTAATTTTCCAATTGCATTAAAACGTATTTATTCGCTTAGAGTGAACATTATAAGAATATAATACAGAAGTTACACATATTACAGCATACAGTTAATTTTCTTTTCAAAGATTTAAAAAAAAGCAGTTAATTTTTTATAATTTCTTACTTATGTTGATATTTTTTTATTAATATATAAATAATGCACGCAAAAATTCGAATGAATTTTTGAGTCATCGAGAGAAATTGTAATTAAATAATGAAATCTTATGGATGCAAAACAGTACTCAGTATTTTTGATGTTCGTCATAGTATAAATCCCTAAATTCGTATTAAAATTCATGTATCAAATACTTTGTTCGTGTAAATTTCCTATAGTTCCGTATAATTAAAGGGAACATGTTATTATTAATTATTTATTATTAACATGTTATTATTAACATTATTTTAATACAGTATTATTTTTTAGATATTATTTAAATAACTTTCCTTCCGGTTGAACGTTTTTTAAGCCATTTGTTCTTTATTCGAGTAAACCCCTTTTATGTTATAACATACTCATATGATTAGATCCACATTCGAACTGGCAATTGCCCTTTGTATAATTTGTTTTTAATTTGTTTTCTGATGAGTTAATTCATATCTATGTATACATATTGATTCTTAAAGGAAACTAAGTTTAATTAGTCTAAAAATTTAACTATGAATCTCCTCGAGCAAACTAAATTAAATCAAGATATCTTAAGATGTTACATACGTTTACAAACATATACTACATTTAAGCTTATACTTAATGCCCTCAAAGTCATCACAATACAACAGAGAGTTTTAATTGCAGTTTTATGCAGCATGAAATTCGAGATAATTCAAATTTAATCTCGTTATCGTTGTCAGCTGTGACTTTCAAGTCTTGGAATCAACTCTTGATTCCAACAAATACTTTGGAGCGGATTAAATTAAAATAATACACATTGTGGCTTACATTGAGCTTTAGAACTGTTGCGGTGTGTTGTGTGTGTACGGATTTAAGTTGCAAAGTATCACATTAAGTACCATCTTTGTTATTTGATAATTGTTAAAACTGTAACAACTGTCCCCAGTAAAAATCTGTCCCTTATAATATTTTCAGACTGATGTTGAATTAAAAAAATCTCTTCGAATATTCTTTAACACTAAGTCCTTAATTTGTAAATTATATAATCGACTCATTAGCTGACAGACAGCAGTTTTTTTCTTCTTTGATTTAATTTTACCAATATATTTAATTGTGGGACATGAATCATATCCCTTTCAACAGGAAATGACAGTTAGGTAGGTTGTGTGGAATCTACACCGCGAATAATTACTAGTCTTACTAAAGGGCTCTGTCCTCCGTCTTCAACACAGGAGCCTATTCTTAGTAGGATGCAGATATCAATAGATCTTCAAGGACTAAATATCTAATCATGGTTCAAATGAACTATTCTCTACATCAAAATGTCTCTATGCGTAATTCTACCTATGTTACAGCACATTTAATCTACTTGTAGGAAAGAGTCGGGATAATATTCGAGTAAATGAAAAGGTCTGCAGTGTGTATAATTTAAGTAATCTAGGAGATCTTATAACTTAGCAAAGGGGCAGTTTAGGGGGGACATATATATTGATAGGTTTATAGCATGCATTAGAAATTTAGTAGGAAATGAAATGCAATGTTTCTACACAACTATGCAGAATTTAGTTATTTTACATAATTTGATTAGTATTGTATACTCCCTGGAACTTTTCAATCATAATAGCACAAATTATATTTTTTGGTGCTAGTCTGTATTAATGAGACTAGCAACTTGTTAAAACTAATTGATAAAATTATCAATTATTACTTTGGCGAAAATAAATAGTAAAAAGAAAACTTGTCTAACATTGAAAGCTGCAAATATCTATTGATTAAAGCCTATAATTTAAAATTTTTACTCAACATGCTCACTAAATTAAATTGTTAGAATCGGAATTTTAAAGCAAAGATTTTCTGATTTTAAAAGCTTTGGGTTACATTTTGCCTCTGTTACTTCAGCTCTATCTATTGATATTGAAATTGTTGATGAAAGCTTGCAAAGGAAATCACTTGAATTCCAATGTGATTCTTTGTTGAAGCAAAAACTTATGGAAGTTGGAAAACTATAGATATTTATACATATTTCTCAGCAGATCGGTTTCCTAAAATTTATCATTTGTTATGTGAATAATTACCATGTTTGATGAGTGGGTGAGTGAATATTAACGTCTCACTATTCAGTTACTCAGGGGCTTTTGACGACGTCAATTTTCAAAATGGCACCAGCTCAATATTTTGAATCAAGTCTTGATAAATGCTTAGTAAAAAAAAAAACCGATGCAAAATATCTTCTAAAAAGTAATGTTAAATTTAATTTCTTGCAATAATTTTTATTTTTGCTTTTTTACAAAAAGAAGCATCAAATTTTTATAATCTAAGTTTAAAAAATAATATAAAATATAAAATGAGTATACATGTATATTATACAAAACATTGAGTTATACATTGAGTCTAATAAATGCATAATGCATTATAAAAATCGAATTCTATTGATTTTTTTGAAGATTGTAAAAAGGCAGCCCCCAACTAATAATAAAATAGATCATGTGGCCCGTAATCTCTTCTGAGTTTGACATGCGTGCTTTATATAATCATTTGTACCACCTTCCTATAGTAACATTTCTTTTTAAAAATTGTACAAGTAAAAATTGCATTTGATCGATTATTCATCTCCTGTCTCTTCCTTTGTAAAATATACCAAAGCATAAGATTATTTTTATCTGAATTGTTTGTAATTCTATTTATAAAATTTCTTATTCGAATTTTTAATACACTCTTTCAAGTGTCTAAACTCTATAACAAGGTTTTTTTTGTTGATGAAAGATGGATGGTTTGAAACTGATGGTAATCGCAAGAGGTTGAACGAGGCTTAAGAAATAGAAACTTTTATAAGTTGATAAAGGTGGTACAAATTCAAGAGTTGAGAAAGAAAAGTTTGAAAATATGTCTGCATTTCCTATTTTTGGAAAAAAAAAATTTTTCTTAGTATATAGATTTTTTCGACATCACTTTTTTAGAAGTAGAGTGAAAATAGAGCATTTCTCTCGAAACATTTAAGGGGAAATTCTTTTACTTAGCGTAAAATTTCTGGAAGGAAGAAGTATGAATAAGATTGAGTTTCTTTTGAACTTTTCTCTAAGTAAGAAGTATCAAACTTCTTTTTTATAACTTTAAAAAAGTTCAGTAATAATATTAATGTTCAGTTTTTATAATTGCTTAAATGTTATTATTCTACATAACTTAAAATTATCAAATACATATCGATATATAGATTTCCTTGTAACTATCATCCGTAACTAAAATTTTACTGTCTTACCTTTGATTTATTTAGCAAACACAAAAAGTATATTTTTCGTCAAATTAAATAATGTCAGTGAAAACAACAAAACCAATATATTTAAAAAATAAAGTGGAAGGTTTAAATTATAGAGTTACATGGAAATAGACAAAGAGTTATTTGAAAATTTATTTCCCAAATGTAAAATAATTAAGTAACAATTTACTTTAGGAAAAGTTATAAAATGACATATTTTTCTCAAAAATGCTTTAATATCTTCTAATTAATGAGATGATAATGAAACAAATTAATTTGTTATATTTTTGTAGTTTATGTTGTTAGAATTTTTATAATTGTTGTGTGTGACGTTTAACCACGTTAAGATTTGTTTAGTGAGATTATACTCTGTTTACAGTAGTTAATAACATTCTTTAAATGTTTAAAAAGCCATTAATATGTCATAGTTTATTATTCTAATGACATGTGCAGGGTATATCAGTACAACGGTCACGAATTTTCAGAACAGACAGACTGCACCTACACGATGGAAAATCACATGGCAATTCATGGTCAAAAATGTTTTCCTGCCACGGTAATAGTGATACAAAGACATGAATAACAGAAGAAAACATGCTCGTTTAGAAAAAAACTAAGAAAAAAGAACATTAATACTAGAACATCCAGGATTTCAATTACATTTAAGAGTCCACCGAGTCGTTTCGACACCGCTATATAAAATACATAAAATAATAGTAATAACCAAATAATTCCAGGACTACTGTTCAATAGGATTTAGTTTAAAATATTATTTCATATAATTATCATATATTATGTGACCCTTTATCTCATAATAAACATACGTTGACATATTTCGAGAAGATTTTTGGACCACTGCTTCGTCGCGAAACATTTCGAGTCTAAAGTAGGAAAATTACTATTATGCGGTATCCATTCTGTCCATCCCTAGTGACATAATGAAGGTCATTCAAACTTTATGGAAAGGATTTTTATAGTTAATTTTTATCAATAAATACCCTATTTTTTGTAGCAGTTTGCTTCTATTTGATGGCCATGATTCTTTTCAATAGCTCTAGCTCAAATATTTCATGGAATAACTTTTTCTTAGCACTCTCATGCAAATTATACTCCATTCTTTAACTGTTTTCCAAAGTCCGTTCAGTGTTCTTTCGGATACTGCTTTCCTAAAGCTTGTTTTAATAAACCGATGTGCAGAAGCGTAGGATGATTTTGCACTATTTCATCAAATGGGGAACACTTTATTCCTGTTTCTGATTTTTTTTCTTTGCTAAACAAGTGACATTTGACTTAGGCAAGCGACTTGAGGCTTTGCCCATATGGAGCTTACTTCATCAATATCCTTTCTATATAAGGCTGAAATTTCTTCTTCAAAAAATAATTCTGAAATATTATTCTGATAGTAGTGTGGATTAATGTTGGCTTTACTTGAGACTTTTTTGATTTTTAATTTGCCTTTGTTAGAAAATTCTGCAACTATCATGAATCCGTTTGGGAACGTTTCTGTACACAGACGATGCCATTTCATAAGGAAATTCCAATAAGTTGAGCAATAGAAATCGATCTTCTTTTATTCTAGTTATTTAAATATACCCATGCCTTATAGAGTGTTTCCACAAATTTACATTTTTCAGCAGTACATTTTTTTTTTATAAATTGTTCTACAATTTGCTTTGTTATCAAGCAATATCTTTTAAAAAAGGAGATGCATTTTACGTTTAAACACCTTTTTTAACTTTAAATCTTTATGAGTGATTTTAATTAATGAGCCGGAAGACATTCCTAGTTTTGATGCAATGAATCTTTGTGTTGGCGGATTTTCTTTTAGGACCAGAGACTTTCTTGATAGTTGCCTGCCTTTGAATAGTCTAAAGGTGAAGTTTTGCAGACATGTTTTCAATTTATTTTAAGCTAGACCTCCTTTCCATATTATATTATAAATACCTTTTCTTGAAATGCAATAACCGAGATTCTTACACAGCTTTATAGTATTTTGATACTATCATTTTTCCACAAAAAGCTCATTTACATAACCTTCGAGTCATATGTGTATTTCAAGAGCCTTTTTTAAAAGTAAATATTTTATTGTATTTTTCAATCAAAAGAAAACAACAGCAGACTATTATTTTGGAGTTGTCAAAGTTTTATCTCAAAATACAAGCGAGCACATGAATTATAAATTCGTTTTCATACAGCTAACCATTATCCGATTGAATCTCAGAAAGCTCTCAAAAATTTCATGAGGGCTTAGATCTTTTGTACTAGTCATCTTTTCAGGGTGTCTGCTCTGCACAAGGCTCGAAAATCGAAATAAATTTTCTTTATGATTAGAAAAGCAAATGCTGTCTAACGAAACACTGATACACATCTATTTCAATATTCCTGACTCTTTTCCGCTGTGAATCCAATAACTCTGCACTGAAGGTGAAATAAATGCGCAATATTTCTTCTGAAAGTTATTTTTACTAATGGTATCTACTTTGTGAAATATCTCTAATGTCGAAAAGATACCAGCGGACGTTCTAGGCTGTAAAATCTCTCCTAATTAACCAGAACGACAAAACGTTTTCTGTGTATTCACCATGAAAATGATTAACGAACATTTTTCAAATAATCTGCACAAATGTGGAAAAGTGAACAAACTAAACAGGCTCTGCTGTTTATGCGATGCGACACTGATGGACGTTCTAGTGTTTAGGAGACAACTGCAGTCATCAACGATTATTACTTGCGGCGATTGGTACCCGCCTATACGGTGCCACACTAAAAAGAGATACCAGTTTCTGGGAATATAATAAGTCTGCAATAGTAAAACACCAATCCGTAGCCCATTAGAAATAAAAAAAAGTCATAGTCATGAAAGGGTGGTGTTTGAAGTTAAGACAAGGGCTGTGATACAGGCCTCGCATCTCTTGCGCATTGAAAATCGCTCGCTAGCAAATATACTGCGTGTGTCTCGGACTTCCCCAAAAGCTTTTCACGATGCGAGCAACAAGATCCTCAGCACTGTTAGCAGGAGTTTCATACGCCAGTGACTTGGCGTACCCCTGCCCCCGTAAGAATAAAACAAGGCAAGTGAGATCTTGCGATCGAGTGAGGTAATGCACAGGAAAACCAATGATTTGACTTACGTAGCACCATCTGTATATCATGTACGCCTGCCAAAGACTTCTTAGCATTTTTTGCTGTTCTAAGAATAATAAAAATGATTTCTCTCTTTTTATTCGCATCCACCTTTCTTGTGTTTTGTGTCGTTACTACCAAGCTAACAAACATTTCCGACAATGGATTTTTATGTGATTTTCTATCGCCTAGATGTGTTCTATGTGTACTGAAAGTTTGTAACCTAGGTACCGATACACCCCTCTATTCTCATAACAGCACCGTGCCTTGTTAGAAAGACACGTTTTTAGATATGTATATGATTACTGAAAAAAATATCAAAGGATTTTAGAGATCTATAAATCGTTGAAGTTCGAGAACAACAAGAAAACAATAAAGTCCAACTAAATACAAAACATTTATAAGATATTATAGTTCTTAACGCATCATTTGAAGGAGAAAAATCTTCACTTGAAGCGACCATGTCAATGATGTCTTCGGTTCAATTGAGTGATCAGGTCACCCGAATGGCAAAGTCTTTCATTTGATCCCATTCTACCAACATGTCACGTTTTTCGCTCACGATAAAGAAAGCACTTCGTTTCGCTGAGAAACATTGCAGTGATGCTAAGGGAATGAGAATTTGATGCTTCTGATTTACTATAAACTTCTAATAGACATTGACACCGTATGGGAATGGGGAAAATGTGTTTTGTTTGAATTTCGAAGTCATTTTATTCTCATAATTTTATTAATGTTGAAAAACATATTAATAAATTACTTATTTGTCTATTAAAAAAAAAAAAAAAACAGAAAATTGTTATAGGTAGTTGAAAGAAGAGCTGATACTTGGAAAGTATCCCATTTAAAAATAATTATCAGGAAACGAAACAACAAATTTTAAGACAACAAAATATTTCTATCTTTCCGAGAAGGACATTAGTAATTTAAGAAAAAAAACTGAAGTCGATTCTTTTATCAAATAAATTACTCCGAATAATCTTGATAAAAACGATTCATTGCGACCGTTCTTTTATTTAGGGATAGAGGGTTTTGATTAAGTGTTTTAGATTTATTCATTAATTTATTTGAGGAAGAAATGGACACTACAGTTAGAAAAACCAGTTACATGGAGAATAACACAAAAGGAACAAATAAGATCCGTAAAAATAATACTAGATGCGGATGGAGAATTATGAACAATGAATGCAAAACGTACACTCAGAGAGAGACTTTAGAAGAACATTACATTTGCACCTTTAAGAGAATTAAGATTTAGCTTTTATTATAAGAAATCCAAAAAAAAGTTTAAATATTCAAAAATTAGAGTGGATAACATCAAAATAAAAACCTTCAAGACGAGTTCATTAGAAAATTTTCCTATTTAAAGTGTTAGAAATCCACTTTTTCTTATACGCTTTACGGGTAACGTCACACCAATATGCTGTGTAAATCAAAGTTTAATTTTAAATTTATCCTCAAGATCAGCAAATGAGACAGATCAGTAGACATAAAATGCTCTGTTACTAAGATAAGATAGAGGCAATCAATATGTATATCTTGAAATAAATTTTAATTTGTCAAAATAGTAATTTCCCAATAGATTTTTTTTAAAAGAAATATTCAAAAATGTGGTAAAATCCAATGCCTTCAAAAATCCACATAAATAGTAACAAGTTAATAATCATATGTAAAAGTGGAAAGAATTTTATTCAATGATTAAAATAAATTAGTATCATTTAATGCTTAACGAGAAACCATGTTAAATGTTATTAAAACTATGTTAACTTTGTGTAAAAGCATTTTATGTATAAAAATTTCAAACATTTTAATGAACAGACTGAAACTTCAATTAGCCAATATTATTGTCAGGATAAATTATATTATCCTTTTTATTAACATGAAGAGACTTAGATCGCTATAAAAAAACAGGGAATGCATTTGTTTTTTTAAAGAAAGTTTTAAAAAAGTACTCACAACCTTTAGCAATAAGTGAGGGTATATGTTCAATGTTTAACTCCAACTATTAACGGGGATTTAAGTTCTTTAATTTCCAGTTAGTATTACACTTAAATAATGTGGTAAATAATATTAATTGTTTAATTTTGAATACGAAAGTTTGCTTTTCGCAGAAGATAGAAAAAATAAACGTGAAGAATGATTATTATTTCTTATCGTTTTGCTTAGATATCGATCTAATTTAGGTAAAGTTACAGCCATCTGTAAATAATGCGTTTTCCCTGAATAATACACTCAAAGGTAATGAATTTTATTCTCGAAGAAGGAACCGAGCTACAGCAGCAAACTGTGCAAATAAGTTGAGTGAGGTCCAACACACAAATTATCCAAGTTCATAGAGATATATTATGGATCATACACACTGAATTGATGCTACAGTCAAATGTATATAAAATAACATACAGTAGAAGAGACCATCAAAAGGAAAATCTTATTTAATGGTAAAATAAGCAAATATAATACTAAGTGGATACTGAAATAATTTTTCTCAACTATATAAACGAGTTTCAGAGAAATTTCATCATTGGCTTGAAGATCGTAAGGTCTCGAACCGTTAATTCTCTTGCTGATCTAATCGTTCTGAATAGGACATCAGAATACCTTAGGGGTAGTGGTGTTTCTCACTGAGTATGAGAAATAGGGTAATGACGAGTGAGACAATCAATGAATTGTGATCCAAGCACTCACAATTAATTGTTTCACTTTTATCTTTTTTTATATGGGTCAGTTCAGCACATTTACAAAATAGATCGTATTAATATCACGTATTTAAAGTCTGATTTTTCAAACATCATGTATCCCTGGAAAATATACATTTTAAACACAAAAGAATAATAAAAGTAACGTTTTACATGACTCGGTCGAGTCAATCCAAATTATTAACCTGCATAAAAATGCGTAAAGAAACAATTAAGCATTTTTAATACTATTCATTTTTAATGTCTGGTCAATACGTGGTGTTAGAGCAGTCAAACACAGAAGTAATGATTTATTGCTAAGTGCTCTCCGCTGTTACTCTTCTCCAAATAGTCTTGTTATGTGATGAGGATCAGGTACATTTAGTGAAATATAATTGTTATAGAATATAGCTGTTTTCCACAAGGGATGTTAGAAAATGAAGATTATTTAAAAATTCAAACCTAGACTATGTATTGGGTCCATAGTGTATGTAAGTATAATGGACCTTTTTTGGCATTTTTATGGAGCAATAGAACTTAGAAAATTATAAATGTGGTTTTGCAGAAGTGATCAGAAAACTTTTACAAGAGCTCAATGATTAATCTGATGAATTAAGTATCAGCAAACTGAATGAAATCGAAAAGTCAGGCTACTTATCTGATGGTTGAATTTCCTGAGACAGATATTTTGAAAACAAAACAAAAACAATGTTCTTTGCTTGAAAAGTTTGTTATCTGATTTCAGAAAATATTAATTATTTATGAAAATTTAATGACTTACGAACAATTTGTACTATTCTATTTTTCTTTTATAATTACCATTTATGAAATATTTCCATGGAGCCCAAATGTCAGATACGAGATTAATTATGGATAAAGTCTGATGTCAAAACATCTTACTTTTACACTATTGATAAAACGTATATAAGAACGCCCTTCTGATGATAATTAGGGCGTAAATCTAGATTGTTTTTTTGCTTCTTATGAAATAGAGGACACGGTTCGGAATATTACAGTTCATAATTTTTTACACCTATACTTACCAATGCATTATTAAAAGGAAAAAAAAACTGTTGTTGAAACTCGTTAGGGAAAAATACATGTATACCTTCTGAAATTCGATCCAGACTTGATCGCAAATCATTCTTTTTGCTTTTTGGATTTCACATGAAAAAGATCCTTTTGTCATATGCACCTAAAAATAAAATCGTAAATCTTCAATTCACTTTTCATCATGAAGGAAAAATTTAACAAGAAAAGGAAAAAGAAACCTTTCATATTTTTTTCTATATTCTGAATGAAGATGGAGTAAATAGGATAAAAGAAGTAACTGCCACTTATAAACGGAAAAGAGGAAAAAGAAATCTGAATGAATGCCATCTTTCAGACCTACAAATACACCTACCAAATTTCGTGTATCTAGCCCAACTCTTTGACGCTAGGGTTTTTTCCATTAGTATAATTGGGTTAATTTTTATCCAAACAAGTGTAATATGTTTTCCATGGTAGAAAAATTGTCCAATAATATTGTCAAATTTTGTTAAAACTATCTGTTGTATTATCAGTTTTTCTTCGACCCGGAAAAAAAATTGGAAACTTCAATAAACTTGACATTTTGTATTTATTTTGATGATCTCCCACTCTATAAAATGTTTAAGACTTGTCCTTTCTTAAGAACATATAACAAAAATAAACACAAAATGAAAAGAAAGATTACATGCGAAACTTTTAAAATATTTTTCAAAATTCCAAGTACAATCAATCAATATAAGAGTTAATTAAGTTTAATTGGTAAAAAAAAAAAAGAGAAGCGACTAAAACGAGATGTGGAAATAAAACTAAGAGTCAATACTTTTTCTTAGCAAATTCAGCATTATATTCACTCTCAGTACTAAAAACATTTTAAAAGATAATTGTTGGAATTATTAAGTGATGAATATGAAAAGAATAATAATGGCTTTGAGAAGAAGGGCTTTTAGTAAAACTTAATTTATAAAAGTCTATTACTTACCACGTTCGTAGAATAATCTGACTGCAGAATATTCAATTTTGATATTCAATAGATTAAAAAGTGTTCACCATATAAAATCATTGTAAAAAGAAGAAAAGCAATTAAATTTTCCTTTCCTCACTCAAATATTTTTTTTTATAAAAACAATAATAAGCCATTACGAAAATGAAAGAGTATTCTCTTGTTCTAGCAAAGTTCTAAAAAACTAATATAGCACACACAAAGAGAGTTATTCTTCTCTAGAATTAATTCTTCCCATGTTCTAAGTAAATAAGCTAAAAAAGACAAAATTGTTGTTGAAAAAAAGTTGGAAAATATTTCATATTTAAGTTGAAAAGCAGAAATAAGAAATAATTTCTTTTATCTTATTCTATTTCAATAGAAACATACATTTAATTGAATTCGATAAATTATTTGAATGTAAGTTAGGGCGTTGTGATAAGGAAAAGTATTTCAGCTAATGTTAAAATTTTTTGATAAAGATGAATTTATGCGCAGCCTGTATACTTAAAGTGAATAATTTTTTTCATAACGAATAATGGTATTTAAGACATTTGAAGGTATTTTTGGATATATATTTAATGTTCTTTTAAATAAAATTGTTAAAAAATACCATTTTTAATAAGTTTCTGTTATTTAAATATGTGTTGCCATTTTCTTCTAATAAACGTATTTTTAAGAGATTAGGTTCACGAATTCCTACCAAAAGTCTTTTGTGGGCATTTTTACATTTTTATAATGTACGAAGTATTTTGCTTGAACCAAATTATAATTTTATTTGCAGTAAAAGTATTTTTAAGATAAATCCCTATTCTGAATGTTCTGCCAACTCATACCAAAAATGGTACTGTCTTATTTCTACATGCATGCATCACAACTGCATTTTTAATATTATTTAAAAAAATATTCTGAAACGAAATTTCTAATAGAGGAAAAAGTTATGAATTTCTACTTGAAACATGCTGCTTTTATGATACATTTTGACAATTCTTAATTATCTTCTGTTATTGTTAGTATTTAGACATTTATGCAAGGTATTAGTTTTTAATTTGCATGATATATTTCCATGTCCAATCAGCAGTGTCAAGTATCAGTTGAGTTTTTAATTAATGGAAGGGTGTCGAATTCTACATTTTAATTAGAGAAAAAAAATGAATCCAATAAAAACTTAAATATTTCTGCATTAGCCAAGAAATTAGAATCCCAATAAATTAGAGTGATTACTTTCGAAAAACAAGGAGTAATTTAATAAATGGAAAATCATTTTTTTCAATGTGAGGTATATCTTTAGGTTTTTAGTTAGTTCAGGAAATGGGATTAAAGAAAAATAATTATTAAATTTCACTAAAAACTAAAGAAGAAAAGTTGGAAAAGATGCAAAAGAAATGAACATTTAACGTTAATTTAATTCAAAAACTCTCAACCTGACTCTTTAAGATCCAACTTAAAACCCGAAATATACTTTTATATTTAAATATTACATTCTTCTGGTTACTAACACTATACTGACCATAATTACACTGGGAAAAATAATAAGAAAATTTCTAACCCTCCTGGATTACTGAGTTCTCTAGCACGAATTTGAGGAATGAGTCTTAAAGAGCTGCATGTATGCACTAATTGCAAAAGTGTTTTTACTGAAATTAATCCGGCATCACTCGCGTGAAAAAAATGACCTAAAGTTTTCGCGCAGGGTGTGTCATACCTAAGGATGTTTAAATTGTGTTTTTCCCGTAAAATTTGTATACAAAGGTTAAAAAGAAAGAAGAGTAGGAAGTACAACATGTTTAATACATTTTTCACACGTAAATTTAGTTTTTCTGTTCATTTTTATAAGGGCATTCAGTGCATTATTTATATATACACTCCTTTAATCGCGTCGTCAGTGAGTGCTATGTTTTCACTGGATCTTAATTTTTTTAAATCTGTATTTTTTCAGACTAAACATTAGGAGTAAACTACTTTATTCTTTAAATTTAAAAATTTTTGAATTTATTTTCTATTTTCTCTTATTTTGTTCCAGCAATAGCTTTTTTTTCCAAAAGTTCATTTGAAAGTGGATATGATGTGTACCAGTTATCTCCTTTAAAATTACATTCTTCTCAAATGTTTTTGTGTCCCTACATATAAAACATTCATTTTCAACAGTGTCTCCCTTTTCTCAATCTAGATCGATTTCAGTGGATGAATCATACTTGCTGTTATACTCTTCATTTGCTTTTTCCTCATCATAACCGCGAAGAGAATTTCTTCATCCGAAAATACTGTGTTTCACTATATCTGTTAAATACTGTATTTATTAAATTACTTAAATATCACATTTTTTCATCATAACTAAAATAATATGCCATAGACGATTTTAAAGAATACTCAAGTATTAAAAAATGTAACTCAACTTTACGCGCAGGGTGTGACACAGCCGAGGGAGTGGTATCCAAAGATCTATTTTAAAAATTCGCTGTCAGGCTTGGTCCCCTTGAAAGTTATGACCTTAAAGTCAGCTAGACCAGAAATCATCCATTTTCCAAAAAAGGTTAAGCAGGGACGTTGAAAAAAGTTAGACAGTGGGTATGACACTCCCTGCGCGAGTGGTGCCGGTTTAATCCCCTCCCCTCCAAAAAGAAAAACTTTTGTTTTGTAACATTTAAAGAACATTCTGCTCTTAAAAACGTCCCTTAACAGCTCATAACTTTGCATAACTATTATAATCTTTGTGTTACATAAGTTGTACAAGGGATTTATTAAAAAATATACAAGCTTAACTTACAGCATAAAACAGCTGAGGTTCCAGTGTCATTCAGAAAGATTCCAGAAAAATTCATATAATTATTTTTTTTAATCAAATAACTAACCAACATAATCAAAATATCTACTCAAAGTATATATATATATATATACTGTATGTATATTGTATGTATCATTCATTGTATGTATACAAATGAAGGAATTATTTCTAAAGCTGCAAACATTTTTTTTACTAGTTTGTATTAGAAACACTGGATTTTTTTTTCAAATCTCATATCCTTTTTACTTGGAACAGAAAAAGACTTTTCTTGAAAGTAGCAAATTTTAACGGGTAAGGGTGCAAATTGGAGATATTTATTCCATGGAAATTTATATACTTATATTACTTAAAAATTGACAATATTTTACATTATTAATATGCAGATTCTATTTAAAGAATCTGTTTCTTTTACCCCCTTAAAAGTAACAAGATTATTTAAATAAAGAGTTCAAGGTAGATACATTCACATTAAATGGACAAATAAATAAAATCGAAAATTTAGAATTTTCATGAGCGTAACTTTTTAAATAATTTTATTATAATTTAGGATTAGTAGGAGTTAGAATTCGGAAAACTGAGCAAAACTACAGTTTAATTTAACATGATAACTTTTCTTGTGGATTAGAGGAGAAAATTTGCAGTGAGAAATCAATTTAATCACGGCTTGATTATGGCTTTAAATTTTAGGTTTTTAACAATACGGCTATTGCATCTGTTGGTAACCATGAAACAATATAATTTTAAAGGCTTATAAATGTTTTTTAATTGAATTATAACTTTTTGAATGAGTTCCAAAAAAGCCAAAATTAAAAATTTAAATTTTTTTAAAAAAAAGAAAACGATCTTTAATTGAATATAATTTACTTATTTTTAAATGCAACAAGTGTTAATGAATTCAAATTGCTGTATTTTTTATTTATACCTTTCGTTAATTAAGGCGTTTAAAAACATATAATTTAATGGTAAAATAATGTAAAACAGCTGAGCTAGAGAACAAGTCACTCCAATACATTAAATCAGCGTTTTGTTCTCCGTTTATAAAGTTCATGTTGGCGGGGTTAAAATGTGTGATGAAATGCAAATAATTTGCGTATCAGAATGTAGTGTAGACATGAGGAAAATTTGCTCTATTTATTATATCCTTGGTATTGCGTTTTAGGTGACAAGAAGTATAAAAAGGAAGTCCGAACACCTTAGTGGCAAAATATTAGTTACTATTCAGCCATACTAGTAGGTACACAAATAGAATATATAAACACAATAATTAATTACTCACTGTCGTTACCGAGCAAAAAAAAAAAAAATATGAAATGTAATGTAGGGTTCCTATCATAACTTCTTTTTCCTTTCAGATGTTCTTCATCTAAAGCTAGAGAATATAATATTTTTCAAATGAAAATACTGTTATTCTATATATATACATAGAGAGAGAGAAAGTAATTTTCTCCCCTTAGTATATTTTCCCGTTAGTCATTTTTCAATTAAGAAGAATAAAATCGCATATAAAATAATAAACCACTTTTTATTCGTTAGACTTAACTGCTTCTTCGGTAAATACGTTGAAAGTGAGCTAATTTCAAATTGTGGACCGTTCCAATAGGGCAAAAAAAAAAGTTACAAAATAAATGTTTAAGATTTACAAATATAGTTTTATGTATTAATAAATATAATTTTAAAAGTTAACAATAAAATAATATTCACAATTATAAAAATGTTAAAAAAATAAATACATTTATTTAGCATAAAATATGAAAAAATAAATTGCAAATGCGTAAATATAAAATCTTAAAATTATTAATAATTATTTTTCAATGTGTATGTTTTATACTTTTTTGAATTTCACTTATTATATATTTCCCTGTTTTTATTATATTTCTCCTTCTTTATTAAACTGTTTTTCTTAAATATTGGCCCGAACAGGATAATATATTTTATTACATTAGAATCATATTCTAAAACGTATCCTTATTTTTACACCTGCAATATACCCTTTAAAATAAAAAAAGCAGATTTATCAAACATTTTTAAGTTTTAAAAAAGCATTATAATATATAAAGAAGGGTCATTTGAATTTTTTAAATGTATTGGAAGAGTTAAATGTATTGATTTAGTGTCTGATCCACATATTGTCCAATGTTACCTGATCGTAACTATAAACAAATCAATAACAAATAGCAGTAATGCTTATAAGGATATATATGATCTGGGACATTTCTGATTCACGGAGTGGTATAACGGCTTTATTTAGATGTATGAGCTCTTGATTTTAAATCAAAACTAAAACATCACAGCAATTAATGCCATTTTCACTTTTTTTAAAATTTAATAGCTCGACCGCACCTATATATAGGGAAAGTTCTCATCAATTTCAGCAGTATATTTGCTTAGCAAATAGCTGAATGCATGCCACGCACTAGTCTCGTAATCTCGCGTGAGTTAAGTTTCAAGATGGAATACAGTATTAAATTATTCTCTTTCGTTAAAGCAATGCTTTATTATCGAGAGGGACGATTTATTAGAGTGGGGCCTACTAAGAATTATTAATGAAGATTTCCTGATCTTAAACCTGTATCATCCGCGTTTCAAATATTTGTGATATAACTCTAAAACCCTATACGTTCATTCTTGCTCAGCAAAATGTTCTCTCATAGCACTTTGCAACGTTAAATTAAAATTTTCAAAAATGAATAAGTCAATAAAAATCGCATACAATCAGTTTAATGTAAAAATGCTTTTAAGGTATTTGCCTACGTTTCTGAATCAATGTTGGACTGAAATTCAAAATTTTATTTATATATGCCATTTTGCGCTGCAAAAAAAAAATCAAGCAGCCATACAGTAAAAATTTTATAAGATAGAGAACGAGGGAAGACTATACTATAAAAGTGTTGGATTTTAAACATCTAATACGAAACATTATTTTATTAAAATAAGAATCAAAACTTAATGAAAATAGCATTTTTTGTCAATTATGCTACTTAAAAAAACCTGATATGTCCAAAATTTCCGAATATATTTCTGTCATATTTTCTATGCTAGCTATTTGAAGAGTGATAAAGACAATGAACTAAGAATTTATCTCTAATATTAATATTTTTAACAGTTTATTGTTACAAACACCATGCATTTTTATAAAAAATTTTATAAGAAAATGTGCAATGGGCCCTAAATTTTTAGTAATTGTAAATATATTTCAGGTTTTAGTCCATTACCTTTATAACTACCGTAGTGGACGTTATACTACGGATTTTAATCCGTAGTATAACGCCCACCACCATGCAACATGCACCTATACATTCAAGATGTATGTTTTAATATTAATGTATATTCGCCGTATAATGCGCACTCTTTTTTTATGGAAAAAAAACAGCATATACGTGTACAATGCTTTTTATGTTTTGGAGTATTTTATTCGAGGTTTTTTCCAAGCTTTAGAATAATTAGTATATTTCTAGCGTTATAACCCTTTAAGTTCATAAGGAATTCCATTTATTTTAAATAAATAGTATTTCTATAAGTAGAAGTTTAATTTCTTCTATGCTCGTCTCTCTTTTTTTTATTTTTAAAGCTCTCATTTTTATACCCGACGTATAACGCTCACCCGTAAATTTCGATCTTTTTTGTGTTCAAAATGCGAGTTATTCACTGGATTTTATGGTGTGTTGAATATGTTGTGCAAAATAATAATTTAAATATATAGCGTTGAATTCCATATAGAATGTTTTGAAATTCGATATAATTTTTATTAAATTTTACCTAAAGTACCTCATTTTAACAAATTTAAATTGTCATATAATTTCATATTTTTGTTTTTCATTAATTTAAATGATAAACACCAACAAATAACATCAAATTACTGATAGCATGACATTTTAGAAAACTTGTCTTCAAACTCGGACAGACACTGTAATAAGTGCATGCGGTTTACTTAAAACGCAGAAGTAATAATATTTATCTGTACAAAACAAATAATTAATTCATAAGTGGAAAAAAAGAAAAAAATAAAGAATTCAGACTTTATTAACTAACAAATTTGTAAACGGATATATTAAAAGAATTAAAAGAATCACAATTTTAAGAACAAAATCTGCTACATTAATTAAAATTAAACCTAACCCAAATGAAATTGAAAACTTACCATTCAAAGCTACTTTAGTTTTGAGAATAATAGAAGCCAAAGTTTATTCCACAATCGTTCATAATTCTTACAATCACTCAAACTATTAAAAAAAGGTTTCGAAGTGAATGATAATATCTGCAAAATTTAGACAGTTTAATGCATATTATGCTCCAACCAGCAACAATTTCGTATTGCATTTCTTTTCTCCAAATAAACTAACATATGTTTAGAATAATTACAAAAGAGTCCAACTTAAACAACATAAATTTAACAACAGACGATTACATTTCAGCAAATAAATGAAAAATTTAGGTGAATTAGAGCTACATGAAGTATTGAATTAAAGCAGACGATAATATTATGAAAGATAATTTTCAACTGAAGAAATATCTATAACTAGAATATATTTTAAACATTGAATTAAAAATTGGTTCAAAATAAAGAAAGTAAATTGAAAAGAACTTAAAATTTTGCAATGGAAGTAAGTATGTTTATTTTGTATCACGTGGATATATTTCTACTTATGTTGCGCATTAAATCGGATCAGTTGTAAAGTATAAAAATCAAACTATAAGTAAATTAACTTCAGAGCAAAGCAATATTGAGAAAAATTTATTTAACACTAGCTGTTACCCGCGACTTCGTTCACGTAGAAATTTACAAAAAAGTGTTTTGTTCAATTCACAGATCTTACGAAAACTTAATAATTCTGTATTCCACGTTAAGAAATACATACACGCTATATATATATAGAGAGAGAGTTTAATGTCATTTTTTTACTTTGTGAATCAATGTTTTGTTTTTATATTTTTGTGTTCTTTCTGCTTTTTGGTGTTTATTGTTTTATTTTTTTATTTTCTTTGTTTTTTGTTAATTTTTCGTATAAATTTATTCAACATCCTCTCTATATACAGTATTAAATTTATTGAAAAATCTCTTTATATACAATATTTGGTGTACGATTTTCTTGAGCTAAAACAAAAACGCCAGTGGCATTCCTCGCACGTGAACATGCCACGTATAGTTGGCCATGTGAAAAGCAACTCTTAGTTAAATCTATGTCAACTTTGCTTAACGTTTGCCCTTGTGACTTGTTAATTGTCATAGCAAAGCTGACACTTACAGGGAATTGTAGTCTTTTGAATTCAAACGGGAAATTCGATGGTATTATGGGAATTCGTGGTATAAGTACTATGTTACCTTTTCCGCATCCGGATATTATACGACCTTCTATAACGTTTCTTTGCAATGACACTACTCGCAACCTAGTACCATTGCAAAGTTTTGGTGGGTTTAAATTACGGAGTAGTATGATGGGAACGCCAATCTTAAGTTCTAGCTTGTGAGGAGGTAGACCAGGCACAATTATACTGTTTAAAAATTCTGTTGGATAACTAACCGTTTCATCCGGAATGCAAACTGTATTGATGGAAAGGTATGTTTGTGATTCACCAGGAAGCTTATTTAACATGCGCTGATTAAGCGCAGTAACCTGGTCGTTTATAGGTGCTAAAATGGATCTTTCACACAACCACGAATCTTCTTTTATATTGAGATTGTGAACACATCATCATAAATGCTATGTTTTTTATCAAAATCTGAAATATTTTCATGAATAAAAACCTAACAATGTTTAACATCGATTTCTAATTAGTATACTTAAAGTTCAGCTGTTAAAGTTTAAAACAGCTTAAATATAACGAATTAAAAAAACTCACAATTAAGAAATTAAGAACAATTTGAATTATTTTAGAAACAACTACCTACGCAGTTAACTAAATAAAATAACCTAAGAGTAATTTATCAAAATCTGAAATATTTTTATGAATAAAAACCTAACAATATGTTTAACATTGATTTCTAATTATTATACTTAAAGTTCAGCTGTTAAAGTTTAAAACAGCTTAAATATAACGAATGAAAAAAACTCACAATTAAGAAATTAAGAACAATTTGAATTAAGAAAAACAGAGAGGTAGAAAAATGAAATATACATTGAAAATTATTATTCTTCGATTACAATATAAATATTAAGCAAATAATAACTATTGTTTAAATGTGACTAAAAATGTAAATAAAAAAAAGAGAAAGGATTAAAACTTATCAATTTTTTGTTTCTTGCATTGCTTTTTGCTTATGAAGCCTTGATTTATTATTTTTAAAAGTGCATCCGAAACAGCCGATGCTCTACTTAACTGAACAGTGTGAGATAACTATCATAAAAAAAAATTATGGCACGTGTCAGAGAATTATTATGTGCGCGTAACACTGTTTTGTCTCATGAAGAGCATCGGTCGCCAGTAACCAAAACAACGACTTCATTAGCTCAGCTTGGCGTTCAATTTCGCGTTCATCTTGGCATTCAGTTTCACGTTCACCCGTATAGTTTCCGTTCCCGTAAGAATACGGGAATAAAATATAGCCTATGTTACTCCCCGTTAATGTAGCTTTCCATTAGTGAAAGAATTTTTAAAATCGCACCAGCCGTTTCCGAGATTAGCCGGAACAAAACAGACAGACAGACAGACAGACAGACAGACAGACAGACAGACAAAAATTTTAAAAATTGGTTTTTTGTTATGAGCACCGTATATACTTTTAGTGCATTAAGTAAAAAGCTGCTAATTTGAAATTACAAACAGACACTTCAATTTTATTTATTTGTATAGATTTAAATGTAATAATGAAAAATGGCATAGATGTTGTGCAATGTACTTTGCTAAATTTGACAATAGGTTAGATAGGAAATTTAAGACTTTGATGTTGTCAGGTGAAATCTAAATTTTATTTAAAATTTTTTTGCTTAAAAGATTTTTTTTGTTTGTGTGTTCTGTTGAATTACGTTTTCCCAGAAAGATCATGTTCACCTTCTCGAAAGAGTTTAAAAAAATATTCCAAATACGAAAAGAAAATTAATTTTCTACTTTAATAAAGTAGCATCACTAATATGGTCAATCATGAGAAAATATGGATGGCTGAATTACAGTGCTTCCTAAAGAAATATCTCCAAACATGTAATTTTACTCTGAGTGAATTGAACTTTAAATGCTATAAATTGCGACTTTTATTGCTACCATTTGTGTTCTATAAAATTTCTGCTGAATTGCTAAACTATTGTTTTCTGTAAGCTGAAATTACTTTTATTTTTTTATTTGAAGATCAGAGTCTCGAATGTTTTATATATATAAACGACGATAAAAATTGCTAATTCAAATGCTAAATAAGTTTGTGCGCATAGAACTGAAGCTAAAAATAACAATAAACCTTTTAAAGTAACAAATATTCTGTATTAAGATCAAAATGGCTGTTAGCTTGTGTCTGATAAATATTATTTTCCTATTAATGCATCAAAAGTCATCAAAAAAATGAAGAATTGGAAAGATCTTAAGAGCAATATTTGGGGGAAAATTTGTTAACCAAAATCAAAAATAAATCACAAACAAAAAGAAAAAAACATATATGGACATCAATAATAATTTTATCTTTGAGGTATGTGTTTATATTAACAAATATATCTTAAATTATGAACGATTTTTTCATTAATATTTTAATTAAAATATAAATTTGTAAAACAAAATATAAAGAGGTACTGTGATTTCAAACCATGACTGAATGACAAAAAAGCTACTCTTAATCTCCAAAGTAAAGGGACGTACTGAAGAATTTTGGTCCTCGATTGGTTTCAAGTACGTCAACCACACGAAGGGACGAATCTTAAGTAGTATCAGTATTAGAAATCAAGATTCAACTGCAAAAACATAAGCCACTAATTAATGACTACAATCAGTTGGCTAACAGGCCTTCTACAATTTTAGTCCTTAAATCAAGTCTAACACACATGAAATAAATTTTGTTTTCTGTAAATGTTTTCGCGCAACTACGAATATTTTAAATTTTTGTAATCATGAAAAAAAATACCGTTATAGTTCAAGAATTTAAAAAAAATTGGTAAATATTTGTAAAAATGTATTTAGTAAGTTGTTTGTACTCGAAAAATGATTTATTATTCTTAGTGCAATCAAAGAAAATATAGAACGAAATTATATATAGGGATTTAAGTTTGAATCATTAAAAACTAGTAGACAGTAAACAGAACTTTTTCAAATTCTAAATATGTTCTTCAATTTTCTTCGAAGTAAATTTTTTCAGCAGAATGCAAATTCTTTTATTTAAACAAATATAATAATTTTACGATTTTCTTTTTGTACGGACAATGCGGATTTTATATAAGCCTTTTTTTCCTTTTTATTGTTCCTCTTTATTATTATATTCGATGAACAACGTTGACTTAACTCAAAAATATTTACTTAAAGAGTGATTTTCCTATGGAAACATAAATCTTCAGAAATGAATTTTGTTAAGAAACACAAAATAGATTTTTATGAATTAAAAGTGAGTTTAGTAAACATTTTATTAGTTAGTAAACATATATTTCCTTCTGTCTTCCTCAAAACCTTTCAGTAATAACTTCATTCCGAAAATTCTATTCATGCACCCAATTATTTTATTCATTTATTTATCATTAAGAACATCATGTTCCCAGACAATTTTTTTTTTTTATGATAAACATTGAATGGAATAATATTTATATAAAGCAATGCATTTGAAAATGAATTTTATATATATTCGATTAGAATATATGTAGTTATTTAGAATACTGAGAAATTATGTGATAGATGAGAAGAGTATCCAAAACAATTAATTGTACACAAAACAGTACTCCAGAACTCTAGAATAATAATGATAAAGGACGGTGTTAAACTTAACTAGTAGTACATTTAAATTGATCAAGTATAATTTTCCAAAGGAATGTTCGAGTTGCAATAAGAATTGGTATCTTACAAATGTCCATTTGATGTAGAAAGATGATGATATACCTTAAAACATTACATATATATACTTACAAAATGCTCTTAGATTTCATGTCAGGGGAAGCTCTTTTTAATTTTTCCTCAATATATAATTTTCTCCATTTTTTAATTATGCTTTTATTATGTGGAGTAAATGTATGAGATATTTTTATAAAATCCCTATTCTGAAATATTTCTTATCTTTTTACCCCACCAATGTTATTTTTTTCTCGATATATACTGTATATTTTTTTCCTATGTAAAATGGGATTTTACAAGATTTTTAGAAAACTTCTTTCACTACTTTTTAAAAAAATTTTTTTTTATGGCAGGAAAGTCTGATATTTAAGCTTTAATAGTAAGTTAGTTATTACAAACACTGGTAGCACAATATCGAATTGTTTCTTCAAAGATTAAAATCGAGAATTTTTCAACGGATAGCAGATTTTTCACTTTTAGTGGAAACTTTTACTTTTTATACTCCATTATATACCAGCCTACTTTGCTTACAAGATGTAATTTTGCACTAAACTGTCAACACAACTTAAATTTCCTGTGAAAAACGCATATCCTTTTATTTCACAGCGATTCAAATGTTCCTGACAAATTTCTATTCTTGCTACTTTTTGTCCTGCATTCAAAATTCCTTTTTTTTAACGATGTAGCGAAATCATGACTCATTCCGAATAAAGAATTGCGCATTTATATCATGTATGACCTTTTTATTGTTGATTTTTTTATCTGTTATTTTTTAGATTTAAGTATAAAGTCAAATATTTGCCAAATTTTCCCTAATTTACAGATGTACTCTGTCGACGTTTGTGTGAGAAACATTTCAGCTTCACAAACATTTTAAGAAGTTTGAGTTATATTCATAGTTTGTAATTGGCTTTCTCGTGAGGTTCTTCTCTGAGAACTACCTTGCATTTTTTAATGAAAATTATTTTTGTACAGGCCTCTTTAGAGGAAACGACGAGATTTCAAGATTTGTAGTTGGATATAAAGTGATGGTATGGCGTGTATTGGTGTGTTGGAGTTAGATGTAGTTTCCATTTCTACTGTCAGAATGACACACCATTTATACTGTCTGTGAGATAGAAATTCTTTGCCTAAACAATATTTCTAGACGTATTAGAGTAAACAATATACTGACACAATTTGGGCTGATTTGAATTTTAGTCATATCCCTTTCATGGGTTCCTATTTTGAATTATTATACTCAAGAACAATATCTGAGAGCCAACATCTCGTTCAATGGAATGTAGATAAGTCTATTTCATTAGCTTTAATTATATATTTTAAAGTGGATCTTCCTTATAAACTTTGAATTATAACAAACAAAGAAAAATTAATAAAAAAAATCCCTGTTTGTGATTACCACTTTTGGTGTAACTTAATACGGCTGTAACTACAACTTTCATGATGATTACTGATCGCGACATACCGAAGGGGTAACCCTTGAAATTGGTGAGACATTACAACCTGACATTGTAACTTGAGACATTGAAGAGGTGTCCTTACATAACCGTTTACAGATTTTTTTGTGGGATATGGAGTAACAAAGGCTATTATCCCAACATAACTGTGTATTTAGACTGTGACAAAAATCAAAATATTTGGAACTTATATTCATTGAAAATTTCATATTCACTGAGAGACTTCACTACATACAAATCTCTTTGCAAACGTAGTGGTATATACATTTATATAAGCTTCCTTGTATGTATGCGTATGTAAGTTTATGAAACAGGTTAGAAAATAGTTTCTAAAGTTACACACACACACACACACACACACACAAATGCATGTACGCACGCTCACGCACGAAGGCACCCATGCACGCACATATGTATGTACATAGAAGGGATGATCAGAAAAAAAGATTACAAGCCGCATCATTTGGAAACTACATATTGTGGAAAATTTTTTTCCCAGAGTGAAAACATATGGCGCTACTTAGCATACAGCGGGTAGGTACGGGTAGGTAGTGTAAGTTTCCAGACGGTGCAGGACGTTTGAAATGGCAAGACGCTTAGAACATTAGTTTCGTTTGGAAGTGCGAGACGTGATTCGATTTTTATGGGCAAAGAATGAATCCGCATCTGACACTCACAGAAAAATCGGGGAAGTTTATGTCAATAAATAATGAGCAGACAATATGTAGTGGAATGATGTCGCTCTTTTTAATCAGGCAGACAGGATGTCGAAAACCGCATTATGGCAGGGGGCAGCTGGCCAAGTTCTTCAGCGACAGTCACCCCCTACGCAGCCCAGATTTGGCACCCAGTTATTATTTCCTTTTTCCGAAGTAGAAGGAGATCTCCTCTGGCAGACGGTTCTCATCAGACAGTTCTGTGAAAACATCCGCCGAGACCTGGCTCAATGTGTAGGGACCTAATTTCTACCAAGCCGGGTTTAACAAGTTGTTCTACTTTCTGATAAATGCATAAACAGGTTTGGTGATTACGTTAAAAAGTGATGGACAAGTATGCCTCTTGATTTTCTTTCATATTTTCTGTCTGTTTTTAATAAATATTTCTTTACTCGAGTTGTAACCTTTTTTTTATCACCCTTTGTATGTATAAGTCATATATCAGCATACACTTCTTAAATTGAGTTAATTAGGGATAAAAGCAAGTGAGATTTACAACATTATTAAAGAAAAGGAATTAACACATGAACTGCCAAATATAATGATTGCAAAAACAATAACCTCCTTGAGAGATAAAAGAAAATTAAGTAAATGTATATGACGGTAACACATTATATATTTCCATTTACAGTAAGAATCGAATAGCAGTTTCATTAATGCTGAATATGAAGAATCAAAAATAAAGCAGAAAACTCATTTTCACATCAAAAGAATCACCTATCTCCTTTCTGAACGGAAGTAGGAACCGAAAATTTCAATAACAGTACTTTTGATGTGGAAAATAAAGCCTGCAGCCATTTGAAATTTAGAAGACTGGATGAGCTTTGATGGAGCTATTCATTTGCAAGATGTCTGCAGTTAAATTTCTGATTATTTGGATAGAGACAGTATAGCTTTTTCAGAATAGTATTATTCTAAAGTCTTTGCAGAGTGCCAAACAAATGCAAATGCCATCTATTTTTGTTTGTTTTTTATTTGCCTTTAAATTGGAATAATTTATTTGCTTATAAATTACTCCAATAAACTGTATTTTATCTCATTGAAATAAAATTAGTAATATCAATATTTATTTTCAATTCAGTTGACTTAAATTCTAATCTTTTCCAGAAGGAATTTCTAAATTTTGGATACTGAAAGTAGATTCACATTTTCACTCCCCTCTTCGTTTTAGACTTTACAGAAAAAAACGTAGATAACACATTTTATCATAGGTAACATTTATTGTTATTCCGTTTTATATTACGCTAATAATAGAAAAACTCTTAATGAAAATATTAGAATGTAATCGTACTATTTCTTATAAAAAAACATGCACTTGTTCAAATTGTGTTTCATTATGTAATATAATATTGAAAGGCATGCAATTTAAGCATTTGTTGGGCTCTACCAAAAAGCTTATATAAAAAAAATCAAATCAACTATTTAAAATTAATATTACATAACATTCATATATCCGAAGTTTTTTTTTAATCAGGTATACTTCAATAAAAATTACATCATATACAGAACTTTTTTTTAAATAGTTCAAAATAAATTTTAATCCCCTCCGTTTGTAATTGATTGTTTAATGAGAAGTAATATAATTTTGCATTTTGTAATCATTATTTCAATACAATTGGTAATGATCTACTCTATTTGAGAAAAGACGGGTTTCAAATAATTTTTTTCATCAGAAGAGTTTGCTTGTGTAACAAATTTCTTCGCCAAAACATTAATTTTTCACGAACTTCCTTTTCCATATGTGTAGGATTTTCTGTTTTGTCAAAGCAATCAAATCTTAAACTTTTCAAAATTCATTTATCTAATTTATTGATATAGTTTTCCAGATAATCAAGTAATTTAAGGTTTTATTTTCAGAACTGGTTTCTTTAATATACTTGTATATTTTAGCATTTGTTTGAAATGTCGCCGTATGTCACTAAAACCTTTAGTGTTGTTTCTATGTACAAATCTAACAAGCAATCAATAAAATAACCATTTTGGTTTCACCATCTGGTATTTGAAGGAAAGGAACAGTTTGCTTTACATTAATTAATAAGAAATATTTTTTCTAAATATTGTTAGTTATTTTTCTAAGAGAAAATGGAAACAATATATAAAGATACTGGAATGCCATGAGTGGATTGTTTTGTCTATGCAAAAAAGCTTAGACATTACAGTTGTCATTGAGAAAGATCTAATATCAGAGAGTAACCTATTGCTTACCCGGGAGAAGGCACGCACTCGAAACTAACGTTAATATTCGCGTGGGGTTATGAAATCATCCCGATTTTTCTCTTTTAATTGTAGAAGATAAAAAATCAGTATTCCAGTGGATAATTTAACTAAGAGAAAGTATACTTAAGGACTTTTCTATTTTTCTTTGGTAATTTGAGAAAAATTCCAGTAAAAAATGTTTCAAATAAATGTTTAAGGTATCCGAACACGTTGAAAATGACCAAATTAAGTCAAGACAGATATTTTTGTTTTTTATTCTATTGAATAGAGCTATCTTTTGGCTTTACGAAATATACTTTATTTTGTTTCTACACTACCAAGAGGCTAAGTTACAATCGATTTTATAAATTTAGAAAAACCGGAAGTGGGTTTTTGATGTACTAGAAGTGGGCATTTAAATTGCTCAAAATCTATCATGGCGAGTCTGACAGCTCAAAATATTACGAATGTATTTCTATAAAACTTTTTGAACCTGATATTTATGTTATTTTCTAGAGAATGTACTAAAATATTTCTTATTGTATGAATACTTTTTGAGTATTGGCTTTTTATTTAAATAATGGTCTCATAAAAAATGTAACATGTCTTATAATGTTTACTCAATCAGCTCTAAAATTTTCAAATTTTAATAAAAAATTGATATTTTAATACATTTTCTAGATAAATGCATCTAATTTCTTTTAGTAGTACTTTTACTAATATATGTTTATTACTTTTTTCTCTAACTGCTTTGAAGTTCATCAAAAATATTGCTAAAATTTCACTTATAATTGTGATTTTTGTAAAATTTTGATAGTTAAATAGTAATATTTATTGGTATTGAGTCTTAAAAGAGCATTTATAATGTTTTAGTATGCTATTTTGTTAAAAAATACTCCGAACGTGTTCGGATATCTTAAATAAAGCACACAATCACACTAAAATTGCAGAAATTATATTTGCCATCAAAACTTTAATATTTGTCAAATTTATTGTAGTTTTTTTATTCTTCGATGATCAACATATAGAACTTAATTCTTGCTGATGTCTACTTGGCAGTGTACAGTGCATCTTGTGGTACACTTTTGGATTCATATCTTTCTTGAAGGAGTATTTTATCAAGCATTTGAAAACTTTTTCTTTCAACTGAAACGTTTCGTGTTCATCCTTTTTCTCAAATTTACTTTAGCTGTCATTATTAATATGATAATTATTTCATCAGGTACTACCCTTGCTTGATCAGTTTCAACTTTTGCAATAGAGAGATTACAGATACTCATTTCTTTTTTATATTCTACTCATTTACATTTATAAACTATAAGGAGTCATACAACACAGCTATTAAAATGACAGTCATTCACAGGGAAATAACGTATCCTGTTCATAGAAAATATTTTGGAACAAAGTGATCACGTGGAGAACTCAGTTACCAAAGTACCTTAAGATTGTAACAAAAGTTTGCAATTCCCAAAAAAAGAGGGAGATATGTGACAAATATATTTTAGTTCCCATGAAGACTGTCATATAGGAGGACACTGACAAGTCCATTGGTAACAAATAAACATTTTAACATAATTAAGGATTTTGTGAGTCTGGGGTAACTCCGTGCACCACGCGACTATTCTCGGTTTAAAGAAGAAAAAACTGTATTGAAGCTGAGCTGAACTTAATAAGAAAAAACTGTAAAAATGTTTCTCAAACATTTTAACAGCTTACCCCCTTCTTACCCTTCATACCCCTCCTTACCCCTTCTAATATTTATACAAAAAAAAGAAAGCATTCTGAAAGATTTCTTAAGTTATACAAAATTTATCTCTTCTTCCTTTTGTGTGCGCAAACTAAACTGCCATGGACAATGTTAATAAATATTTGAAATTTAGAAGTTGCTTTTCATTGAAATGCCAATACATAATCATGATGTTCATACATTTTTATTTATTTGTGATAAAAGGATATGTTATGATTCACTTTATTTGACAAGGAGTAAAAACAAATAAATAAATTGGTACATAAAAAAGTAAAAAAATAGAATCCAAATAAACACTTTTATTTGGCTTTCCAATTGCAATGAAGATACAGAGTATACATTTAATTTGCTATACACATTTCTCAATATTATTCAATGGAGTAAGTATTTATCCTTAAATTTTATTATCCGAAAGAAATATGCCTGCTAATGTAATCAGAATTAATATTTTAAACTATGCAAGATGGAAAATAGAAATAGATGTTGCATTGAAGCATTCTCTATAATTCGATATAAAATATAACTTTATGATGTAAAATTTCCTTTTATTTAAAAACTCTTTATTGTATTTTCCATTTTTGATGTTCGATTGAAAATCAAATTTTAGCCATATTTCACGAGGAATCTCGAGGCCATTTATAATTTCGATGTTATCTAGTTCAATTTAGAAGCTTTAGAGATTTTGGGAAAATCATTTAAAAGATGCTTGAAACAGGTTTAAAAATATATCTATATTTCCTTTTATTTTAAAGGTATGCAGTGCAGATAATTAATTTTTATACCTAACATACACAGCTGTACATGTTCGAATATAATTCTAATATCAACAAAATCTATACAAACCGAGAAAAATATGAAAGTATTAAGTTTTGAAAAAAGAATACGTATGTGGTTCACGGCTTTTATCTTTCTTTACAACTATGTTAATTTCGAATCCCTTTTAAAACCTCTCTCTTTTTCTCATTCATTAAAAGACCATCAAAACCTTAATATATAACTACATGTTTTTAACAGTATGGGTTGTTTGTTTCATACTACTTCCACATAGTTTGTAGCAAGTTCCCTAGTGCCTTTCTTTTAATTAACCTTTCAAGTGGACGCGTTAGACGAGTGGTAATGATTACAGACACATATCTGGAGTATCATGAATATGAGCTTAATGCCGAATAAGGTCCGCCGAGGAGAGGGGCTAAGCAAGTTAAATCTGTTGAGGCTAATAGTCCTTGTGTTGGCGTGGTGAAGCTTGAGGAGGGGATGTCTGCTCATGTGACTTTGTCACTAGACCCTGGCTTAACCCGCGAATAGACGCGGGTGGCGCGAAGTCACTCCAGGCTCACGAATTCCTTAATTCTGGGAAAACTATTTATTTCTTACCAATGACCTTGTCAGTATCCTCCTATATGATAATATTCATGGGAGCTGAAATGTGTTTGTCACATATCTAACTCCTTTTGGGGAGTGACAAATGTTTGTTTACAATCTTAAGGTACTTGGTGGGATTGAGTTCATCGCGCGATCACTTTTGACTCAAAATACTTTTTATGAACAGGCTGCACGTTTCCTAGTGAAAGACTTAGTGGTTTTGATTTCTTTATTGTTTGCTGTACGAATCATTATTGTTTATAAATGTAAATGAATATAATTTAAAGAAATATAATGGCATATGTGCGATCTATTTTGGATGAAGTTGAAACTGATCAAGCAAGGGAAGCAAATGATGAAATAATGGATATTAATCATGATAGCAAAAGTAAATTTGAGAAAAGCGAAGAACATGAAACGTTTGAGTTGATAAGAAAATTTTAAAATGCTGGTAAAAAAATTCCATGAAGAGAGACATGCAGCCATAAGGCTAACTGCGTCCTGTCAAAAAGACTCAAACAAGAAAAAGTCCAACATGCTATTCGTCTATCATCAATAGACTATAAAACCACAATAACTAGAACAAAATATGACAGTTTCGTCTGCAAATATCATTCCTATAACGAAAACGAAATGTATCTGTGATTTGTCTCCTTTTTTAAAGTCACACACATTTGAAACTTCTTGGTTCAGTTTGATTGGATTTTTTCTTAAAATTCTCAAAGAAAAATGAAAAAGTTCTTAAATGTAGGTAAGTATTATTTCTCTTAATGAAATTATTCACTGGAAATACAATTTTATCATGTACAAAGAAAATAATTTTTAAAAAAGGACTGGGGTGACTCTGTCACCCCGCACGATTACTAACGTAAGTATCGAGTGCTTGCCTTCTCTAGGGTTAATATTACGTGGTAAAATTACCAATAGCCCTCGTGTTTTTCTGTAATGAGGCGATAATAAATCAGAACTCATTTGAAAAACTTTGGCTGCTTTGTTATTATGTATATATATATGATATCTGAACTTCTCCTTGTGAAGCAGCCATCATAATATATGCAGAAAAAAGCATTGCTATTTAAATAAAAGAATATGATCAGAGAGAGAGGGGGGAGAGAGAACTACATGGTGTCTTAGGAAGGCTGCCTAAGTTAGATCAACTTTACAAGAACAGTTTCAGAGCTCTGACTCGAATATTATAAGAAGTGTACTGTTTACATTTAAAAAATGATGTAAGTAGATATTATTATGATTTTTAATTACAGTCCGTTAAAAACACTTTGAAGCCGAACTTCATTGACAGCATGACAAGCCATGCTACACATGTTGTATTTTTAAGCTATCGGAATTGTCTTCTCTTTCTTGGTATAATCCATAAAAAAACATAATTTTTTTAAACAAAAGAATACTCTTTAAAATTTTTCTTACATATAAAAATGAACAGGAGCTTAAATCTCTCAAGATTAGTTTTACTTCTGAAGTGTTTGTGAAAGATTCTACACCAAAATAACAAAAATAAAGAATCAAAGAATTGGAACAGAAACGAAATGTCGCATGACCTGAAATCGTTTTTCAATTTGTAGCCTAAGGCAGGACATTTCTGTTCCGGTTTATCCAGTTGTTCTCTTCTCAGAAAAGCAGAATTTCTTCTAATATACAATTATCTTAGTGTTATATTTTTACTATTCTTTCCAATTGGCACAGATATTTCTTTTCGAGCTGAGCTTATCTTAACATTATTTTTGATGCCTCGTATGAAGTGTTCTAGAGGTAAATATATATGTAAAATGTTATAAATCTTAAAAAGTGCGATTGAAATTTTTATTTCTTTCAATCGGTTGTATTTTGGTTGTCATTAAGTGTTAAAATGTTAGTTGATTAAAAAAATATTTATTATTAAATATATATATATATAATTATAATTCTTTTTAAAAAAATACTTCAGGATTTTTTTTTTGTATTTTGAAAGAAATACTCTCAAATTGTGAAAGATACCTACTAAAGTTTTAGAATAAAGTATGGAAATATGAGGGAAAATTGATTGTGGAAATATAAGAGAAAATTTATTTTCAACAGGTGTTATAAGTCTTTTTTTAAATGTCAGTCTAAAAAACCCTCTACAAACTACTCATATATCCCTTCTACCACAAGTTAAAATAGCATTTGAAGGCGGATTACAAATAAATATATTTTCTTTGTATTTTAAGCCAGTGTATAACAGAATGCGGGCTTTCGTGATGCAATGTGGCATAATTTTCAGATCTGCGAAAAACCATTATTTCCAATGTATGTTTTTTAATATCTGGTTTTTGCAAATTTTTTTATACCTAATAAAATTTTTATTTTGGAAAGAATTTTTACCTTTTTATATATAATTTTTTTTTTGCATTCTATAACAGTCTATGAATTGTTTTTATGTTTGCATTATATAACAGTCTATGGCAGCATGGCAGTCTAACAGCATGCTATAACCAAATTAATGTATTCTTTGGCAAATATAATCTTATTATTTTTTAAACTGTTGTAATTCTAAGCATAATTATGCTAAAAGCATTATATAAACAGATTTTTTTATATGTTAGGTTGTTTCAACAAATGCAATTAAATTTATTACATATATAATATATCATGGTTAAGTTAAAATTAACCAGTATTTTCATTATTTAATTATAATGAGATGTAAATAAATGTTATTAAACTCGCCAATTTAGAATAAGAGATGAATGTAGTGTATTTCAGGCTGAATTATTTTACATAGCTCAAGCAGTCTCATGGATCTGTAAAAACAAAAACCTTTCATCGGATTTTTTAATTTGCAGCGATTCTCTTTCATCTTTATATGCTTTAAATAACATTGACTCTCAAAATCAACTGATTGTTAAAACGCAAATTGATCTCAATTTTCTTCGAAGCCAGAGGTGTTAAAGTTTCCTTTTCTTTTATTCGAGGTCGTACGGGAATCTCTATGGCAATGAACGTGCTGACTGACTTGACAAAGAAGCTACAAAATTAAGTATTTTGATTCCTATGATCATTTCGAAATCATATTATAAAATTATTTTTAAGGAAACAATTATTTCTGAGTGGAATAAATTCTATCAAATATCAAATAATGAGCCAACGAATTTATTCCTTCTATTCAGAGACGTTTAAAGGCTAAATACTTTCAACCGAATTTTATACTTACCCAGTTTTCTGGCATGGAAACTTTAAAGCCTATTTGAAACGCTTTAATTTGTCGCCTACTGACCAGTGTCTTTGCTCCAGTGACACAGTCCAGGATGTCAAGCATCTAATCTTTGCTTGTGCTAAATTCTCTTCCGAAAGACGTACTCTCATGAATTGCCTACAAAAGAACAATATAGCGTGGCCTCCTCCTTTCTCTGCCTTTGTTCAGAGCAAGTAATCTTTTACATGTTTTGTGCATATATTAATAGCCTTTTTTCTCGTATTGTTTAGATTGTAAATTAAAAATTTTTTTTTACTATTTTATTACTTTTTTTGTATGTTTGCTAATATTTGCTGTGTATGTATTTTTTTTTTAACATTTATAAACCCGTGCACCACCGAACGTATAACACGGGGTAAACAACACAGACAGGAGAAAGGATTACAACAAAACATCCATGCCTTCTCCGGATTCGAACCCAGCTGTGTATGTATGTATTTGTTTTTAAAGTGCGTATATATATATAATATATATATATATATATATATTATATATTATATATATGTCTGTGTGTATATTCTTAAGCATTTGTGTGTATGCATGCTTTTACACATTTGTATTTTTGAAAATTTTATTCTGATCACACATGTGCTTCCAAACCTTCACCATTGTATAATTTTAATTACTGAATGTTTCCGTTTTTGCATGTGAGCAATGTTGTATTTAATACTGTGTTTATTGTATTTGCATCCCGTCTTGTTTCTTTTTACCTTTCGATTTCCCATTTGTGCTTGTATCACTGTACTTAAAACTTCCTACCACTATTGTTTGAGTATTGACTTACGTTTGTAAGCCTTGTGTTATACTTGTTGGCACACAAGGAGTCTACCTAGAGTCTCAAAAAAAAAGAAAAAGAGATTGAACATATATAGAGGATTTATTAGTAGATATAGCTTTTGTATAATCATGTTCAGCTATTTTGAGCAAAACATAACTAGATTGAAATATATTTTTTTCAGCATAGACCCTTAGGGGGAAATTCTAAATAATCCATACTGAAATAAAGTAGAATTTATGAAGAAAAAAGTAAATTTGGCATAAAAGAAATTAACAAGTAATTCATGCAATAATGATTTGAACACGAAATTATTCTGTTATATTTAAGAGTTAAATGGAAGAGAGATAAAAAAAATGCACAAAATGATTTTTTTTCATTTTCTGCATAAAATATAAATGTAGAATTCCTGTATTACATATAATTCGAGTAATAGTTTTTTCTAATGTAAAAAAAGAAATCTGTTTTAGTGCGAATCATTATATTTATTTTTATGTGAAAAATAAATTTAATTTTTTATCATATTATTAATACATCTACATGTATTAATAATATGATAAATTCCAAGCAAAATTTTTACTGTTATTTGTTACAAAATATTTTAAATGATTATTTGAAAAACTGTTGAAAATCTGTGTGTTTTGCTGGATATATTTAAATATAAAATGACTTTACTTACAACAATGTTTTTTTTTTTGCTAAACATTTGCCGATGCATTTGAATGGATAGTAGATGTTTGAAATGCTAAAGAGCTTTCCATAGTTAACTCTATGCAAATCGAGGACATTAAAGCATATATTTAGATAGTTGGAGTGTTTGCTTTTCGTGTGTTGAATTTGAATAACAAAACTACAAAATCCATTCAGCTAATCTACGCAATCTTTATAATGATTTCACTGGATGAACAACAAGACAAATATATATATATATATATATATATAAATAATCCTGGTTCCTAAGACCAGGACTTTGCTTTAGTACTAATGTGGCTAAGACTATTCTATCATGACTATAGTTATCTTAGGTTTATAACTATTTTTTATATATTTTTGTAATATATATATATTTGTCTTGTAAACTTTAAAGCTAACACTAATTTTTATCCACAATATCTTAAATTAATACAGACAAATAGTAACAACTATAAAGCAAATTTTCTTGATAGAGAAATGAAATGAAAAGATAATGATATGGTTGCTAATATTTATGACAAACGAGAATAATTTAAAAGCAATATTATAAAAGTACCAAACTGGGAGAGTAATTTACATGTTCCTATATTCAGAAATATTGTTATTAATTACATAAAACGCAATAAATTTTTAATTTAAAAAAATCAGAAAAAAACTATAAGCATTTCACAAAAAATACTGCTTAACTGTTCAAGAATACCGAAATAATTTTATTAATAGTTATCTGAATAAATAAATTCAAACTGTAAGAATTAAAATTCCATAGTCTATTAATATAGTTTATTATTATAAATTTTTCATTTCTCCTAGATATATATAGTTACAAACAAGTTCTAATTTTAAACAAAATTACATATTCTCTCTTTTTTTATTTTTTCAAATCATATATAATTTATTGTCCCTAAGGTAATGGTAGTATGTTCACAATTTAATTTTTTATTTCTATTCTTTTCATACTTTTCCTAAGTGCTACTATTAAGCCATTCGAATTTGCATTTGGGTCCAGAATCTAGAAATAACGTGCTTATTGTACTCAGATTTAGTGTGAGCTCTGCATTTTTTAATGCAATTTTTAGGTAAGTTACCATTTCTTGTAATAGTATACATATACTATCCTGTATTTTCAATAGGTTTTAGCTCAGTATTATTAACAGAAAGGGGGAAGGGTGGCTGGCCACACAAAACATGTTCAAAACCACTTCCATATAAATTATTTTATATATAAGCTGTCCGAGTCAGCAGTTATTTTGATACTGTAGGATCCATCTTTTGATATTTATAACTCTATTATTTTACTTTTGCATATATCCTTTATAAAATCTATTGTCTGGTTAACTTGCAATTTCTATTTCGGATTTGGTTAATGCTTATACATCTCTCACTTGTAGATAAATTTTGACTATTTGTATATATACATGTATTTTTTTCTAATGGACCTGGTATTTTAAACTTTTGCAGACCTAGTACATTCCCCAGGAGCTGGTATCAGTTTTTAGCGCTGCGTCATATAGGCAATACCAATTACAGCAAGCCATTTTGACGCCCAGTTTCCTCCCCAGAGGGAGGCACCTGAGCTCTTGACAATATATATATATGTGTGTGTGCGTGCGTGCGTGTGTGTGTATTTGTAGATAGATAGGTATGCAATATTGCACCTCAATTTCGTATTTCCAGTTTTTAAATTGTAATGGTAGCGTCAGGACTTCGCGTAATTAAGTAAATATTAATTACCCGCATAAAAGGATATAATCATAACCGTATCACTTTGAAATTAAATCATCAGTGTATTTATATCATGAATTACATAATACACTTTATCCGATTATCTGGACACATCAGAAGCGAT